>CALNXI010002820.1:35902-62596 GCA_942486025.1 Porites evermanni
CGCTAATTTTTTATCACTTAACAAAAACTCGTTCTCCGCATAACTCGTTTGATCTGAAATTGACTCCTACAATTCATCGTATATGGCGTACTGTTTCGCTGGGAACATCGATATGATGTCAGCTGAAGGGGGATTTTTTACCTTCGATAAGGAAAATTATTATAGCACACAACTGACAGCGAAGTGTCTGCATTAGCTAGGTTGACTTTCGCGAAAAGTCGCGAAAATAAATATTACTTTCTTTGCAACTCTCCCAAAGTAAATATTTCCCGCGAAAAATTGTTATCGCGATCGGTAATGACAAGGAGAGACTAAAACCCTCCTGCTCTCCCCCCTCAGGATCCGTTTCAAATGGTGACTCTCTTCTTCTTCTACCGAAAATCCTCGAATTATGGCGATGACAAGTACCCTTTAACAAGATTTGTTTTCTAAGAAACCATGCAGCCTAAGGCCTAGGCCAAACGTCGAATTGTTCATGAGATGAAACAAACTTAGCGAGTTAAGTTCATGAAAATTTCGACGTCTGGCTCAGTCAAGTTCGTCTGAATGAGTTTGGATCGTCCAACACGTCCTTGCCGTCTGCTTCAGACGGATAGACAGAACGTCTGAAGATCGTTTCCGGGACAAACTTCGATCTTCACATGCGAGGAACTAAACTAATAAATCAAAAACTTGTATAATAATGTATATTTAGCCTCTATCGGGAGAAAACTTATCGCTGGCTGGCTAAATTTGCTTTTGGTCTGATTCAGTTGATTGGTTCGACGGGTCCTAAGTTCGACGTCTGACCCAACAGACGGTCTTACCTTAGTTTAGGTCGACCCAAATTAGAGTTTGGTTCGTCTCGTGAAAAGTTCGACGTTTGGATTAGGCCTTAGAAATACAGTCAAACGTGTATTCACCTCTCAAAGGCGACTCCATTGCCCAAAGTATCAAAACCGGTTTTAAGTAAGAAAGCGCCCATTCAATCTTGAAGTTTTGGTGATTGCTCTTCATTTACAAAAAAACTGCTACAGTCACGAGTACCATGATAAGCTACGTTTACTTTGGAATGGTAGACACACTTCGTTAACTATCATCTACCAAATGATACAAACACATTAAAAATTACCTTAATCATTTGCCTTGTTATAAGGATTGGCTTGAAAGCTTGTTGAGACTAAAAAGCAAAAAAACACAACGTATGTATAGCATGTAGTTTACACTAAACACGGTAGTTGGATATTCTCGGGCATTCTTTTTTGTGTCCCTTCTATTTACAGTCTAAACTCAAACCTGATCCTTCCCTTGTATTAGGCAAGAGATGACATCAGAGAAGCCCCCCACCCCTCCCTTTGACTGAGACTGGGAACAAGCCCTTTCCCCCCAGCAAATTCTATATAACTGAAGCTTGATTAATAGAGGAACTGAAAGCTTTCCACATTTGCCAAACAAAGAACTGCTATCTCTCTTTCTAAACTTATTAAAAATCAAGATATAACGAAAACGCCTATTTTGCTCCAAAAAGTGGACGTCCTCCACAGGACACCTAGATGTTCACCGGGCTAAAAACTTCCCCTTATCCCCCCACCCCCACCCCACCCCCGCGTTCTCAAGCCTTTCTACATGTACCTTGGTTGTACCAGCTGTGCTTTCCTGTCTGCTGTTATCTGCACCATTTCTTTTGAGAGTTGCCATATGTTCTAGAATCTCTATTTCACCTGAGGATTTAAAATTAAGGTAATGCTAAGATTACTGAATTTTTCAAGGCTTCAGTGTCTTACGATAACTTCTTGGATGTTACGATATACTGTATGGTACATTTTTTAATTAGCTACTAGAGGTCATCTCCGTCTGTATATTATGTTAAATATAAACAACTGATATTTTTGTCATTATAGAAGGTACATCCCAGCTATCTAGAGGCTAGCTTCTGCTCCTAAGGAAAGTATACAGATCATATATTCAACTTACTATGCAGACTTGTGATGTGTTCCACGGCTTTATTTACCCAAAACTTTAACAGCAGAACATAGTGGTTTCTCTGTGAAGACAAAAAAGATTCATCACATTTTATCACATACAGTTTACAAAAATAAACATTCCAATTATTGATCTTGATTTTTCAAACATCTGAAGTCATTTTTCACTGTTTTAATCATTCTTTCATGATCAGTTAAGTGTGGAATACCTGAATATCCTCATCTAAAGTAACTTTTGATGGATCGCTGATAAGTGACTTGAGTTCCTTCAAAAACAAAAAGTGGACGGTCAGCTACAAACAGTATTTCTTCGATCTAAAAAAATTTTCAACATGGAATGAAGGTGACGTGAGCTACAGAAATTGTAAACCATCAATGTACAGTACCTTAATTCTCAATAACTACCAGACTGTAAAGCTTGCAAAATTGACAAAATCTATTTCTGTACTTCTGATCTTTTTTGAATGCAAAATTCATGACCTCAACACGAAACACGGGAAAAAATTCTACCTTATTTCACCAGTCTCAGGTCACAGAGAAATTATGTGACGAAAAATTTTCCGCTACCTTAAGTCTTCTTTCTTGTTCTTTTTGTTCTTTGTATCTGGCTATTTTTTCTTGACGACTGTTGGCCATTTGGCTGATACTTGTGCTGTTTGATTCAACTGAACTGGAATTTTCTGTGTACCTGGAGAGGTCCTGAAAAACACAACAGAGGATTAAAGTAAGATAACATGCAGTAATAACCTGTTTTAAAAGTCCTTAAAACGTTTTTCATTTCACTCATTTTTTTAATTGGTCTTTCAAAGATTACAAAATTATTTTCTCACTACCCACAAATACAAAACGTCTAGACTAGTCTAGACGGGCAGTGTCTATAAGAAATATATACTCCTCCCTGTCTTCTCAGCATGCAAATGCACAATATGTACATATTTCAAAGAACAAAACCTCTTTATACGTTGAAGATGATGCAACTTGTTTTTTCACTCTCACTGACATTCAAAAACCTAATTAAGGGCTGGAAGTAACGGGGCTTATGGAAATATGGAAGACTTCTCACGAGAACAAGTTTGTGGGTTTTTTTGGGAGGAGGGGAGGGAAGGATTAGGATAGGCTTATCAGGAAGATTTTGAAGTTTTAAGATTGTCCAATTCTCTAATATAGTTGTTAGCCTGTCTCCAAAAGTGGCAGATCAGAATGATAGCCTCTCAGTTGATTGTACATGTAGCACTGATGACCACATAAGGAAACCATGTGTTATTCCAGAAAACAATATCCTGACTATATCATGACTATTCAGTTCCTTATGAAACTAATCAAACAATAATAACAATATTATTATTAAAGTGAAAAATATAATTTAGACCTTAAGATGCGACAACAGTGACGGCAACATGAATGTCAAAAGAGCAACTGGATTAACAAGCAAAACAACACGCACCATGCTTTTGTACATTGCTTTGCCATCACTGCACAACTGCGACATGAAATTGCCTAATTTCATGCTTTATAAAGGGCGTAATCAAGCAATCTCAACATTTTCTTTTTCTTTCTGAACTTGGATAATATGGTTCTTGGGTATTCAACTCCAGGAGAGTTCGCCCACATTTGATAAAAGTAATTGAGATGGAATAATCATGACAAAGATTTTAAAAAATGAGAATTCACTTTTTAGGCGACATTTTTGCTGCCCTTGTCATCCTCTGATTTTAATAATAATTATATATTTATATCCACGCTATTGACCATTTCTTGGGAAAATTTCTGACAACTGCTGGGAAGCATGGGATAAACAAAAGAGAAACCCCTTGTCTCGTACATCCGCAGGTTGATGCACAGTCACTAATTCCTTTTATTTATGAGCTCCAGTCAAAGAAACATGTAAATAATTTTGCCAATAATTGCATTAACTCGGCTAAAAATAAGAAAACAACTCAGGTAATATACTTACAATGTCTGTCACTCCATAGTTTTTGCATCTTTTCAAATAATCTACAAAATATACCTGCAAAGGAAAAGCATAAACAAAGATGTCATCAAACAAAATGATACAGAAAACGACATTTCAAGGGCTGAAAAAAGTGAAACAATAAAGACACTTGTAGGGAACCTATGAGACAATGTAGATAACATAGCTAAGCTCTGAATTGTCTTAACTAGACAAAATAATGGTACATGCAGTTATTCTGTTACAAATAGTTAATGTGAGTCCCGAGACTCATCTTGTAAAAAATCATGAGACCCAGTCCAGAACCAATGAGTCCCAGTTCGAAAAACGATGAGTCCCAAATTGAAAATGCATGGGCCTTTTTGCAACCAGACAGTTAATCTGAAAACAGACTCCAAAACTCTTTACACTGTCTTTAGTACAGTTTACTAAAATTAAAAGATAGTCCTTCTATTTAAAGCACAAAAAAGACTAAAATAAATATGCATCGTTAAATAACAAACACAATAACAGCCACAGAAATCACATGAACAATATATTCTACAAAAACATCTTCAGATCAATTGATTGATCTTTGTGTTCTACGAGACACCTGCCATGAATTATTTTGCATCTTTCCAGGACCAACAATTAAATTCCATGATTTTCCAGGCCTTGAAAATGAAATTTTTACATTTCATGACTTTCCAGGTTTTCCATGATCTGTACAAACCCTGATTTACAATATACCTTAGAAATATTCAGTATAGTCAGTCTGTCAGGGCTCATTTGTCTGAGAAACAAGTCTCCAAGAAATGCAGGCAGCAACAGAAATCTAAAAAAAATTAAAATATTTGAAAGAGTATCAGTTTTACCTTTCTGGAAATTCATAAGCAGCTGGAAAATAGAAAGGTGTCTGAATAAGAATGAACCATTTCTCTCACAAACCTGCCTCAATTAAAAACATGCAGTCAAACCTCAATGTATGACCAGCTCTTACAACAAATCACTTTTCCAAAACACCAAAAATTTATTAAAATTAAAGGGGGGAGAGGGCACACACAATGTAGGTGCTTCCTGGGAGACATTCATGAATTCTAGAAATATGGAACACCCAAAAAAAAAAAAAAAAGAATAGCTACAACCCCAGATAAAACTGTTGAGGCACTTTCAAGTATTTTGTAATAATTCCACACCATACTACAATCTCCTCTAAATGGAACAAGTCACCCTCTTCCCTAGTCCCTCTCTTCAAAGTTGTTTTTGTCTAACAGCTCACATGTGCATCCCTGGTGTTACTGCAAACAACACTGGAATTAACCCACCCATGTAGGGGAGAGGGTGAATTGTCCTTCAATTTGTGACAGTAAGCATATTTGTCAGGACAGCTGCAAAAAAATATTTTTGTAGTGTGTCTTAACCGGTTTTGTCTCAGGTTGTAGGTAAACACAGCAACAGAAAAGGCTAAGTTCAGTTTGGCTGTATTACTAACTTAAAAAACAAATTTGATTAATTTTTGCTAAAACTGTAAAAACTTGTTGGTTGGTCTCTTGGTATTTTGGGTAGTTGCCTTTTGGAGGTTCAACTTTATCAAAATTAATGATTTCATGAAAACTGCAGTATAGAGTGTTTTCACTCACATGGCCAGCTTCTATCCAAATTCGTTGGAACAAAAGAAATTGTTTGCATAAGAAAAGAGTTCAACTCCCAGAGGATTGGTTTGGAACACCAACATGGCTGCCATTTCATTGTTTTGGAACACCAACATGGCCGCTGTGACATTGTGTGAAACACTCTGTTACATGCTATGTAAATCCAGACCTTACCTACCTCAACTCAGATGTTGGAACTTCAGCTAACTCTTCATTTGCACTGAACAAACCTAAGCTATTGACCATCTCAGTAGCACGCACAAATTGATCCACTGCTGTAGTGACCTTCTCCTGCAAAAAAGGAATTCACAGAGCGACGACCTTTAAGTGAATGAAGCCAAACATAAATATCAAGTGGCCTCACTACTTTCCCCATAGCTGAAACCTTAGCAGGGATGTCACTGTCAGTTGGTAAACAGCTTTTATAGCCAACTAATAAAACAAAGAAACCATATATACCTGTAAGATAATTTTTTCAAGTAGTAACGACTGATTACTTTTCCTGTGTGACTGGCTAGCTTCTTAACCCATTCGCCCCTGAACCGCCCGTAACCGCCCGTGCGGATCCACGTCCTTTCTACCCTTTGTGACGTCATCAGTTTTAACAGTCAAGGACAACTTTGTCCGCTAACTTGTGCAGAGTGAAGAGATCTTTCAAACCATACCAGAATGAGCACAATTCAGTCAAGGACACCGGAGAAAGAGGCAAAAAACCATGTAACATTGACCTGAAAATCTCCATGAAAATCTTGTTCCATTGCCCACCTACCTTTCCTTTCACCTAATCCTAAGATCGTAAAAGCTTTCCTCAAAACTATTCCTACCAAAATGAAGCCTACTAAATGCCCAGCAAGAGAAAAAAAAATGAGGCAAGAAAAGCGAAAAAAGAGGGGAGGAGAGAAAGCGAAAAGTAAAAGTCAAGACTGCTGTGTCACTTTTAAACCCAAAAACTATCTCGAAATTTTGCTTTCTGGGCATGCCCGAACTTCGCAAGCTGATAGTTTAGATCTGGATCAGAAGGCCAGGAAGTGTACGACCTGTAAACCGGTTTGTGGTAAGTTTTAGCTCTTTATAGCACGACAGTGACCAGAAAACCACTCGACTAGCTTCAAAACGCGTTTTTCAGCAAAATCTCCAGGAGCGAATGGGTTAAACCTTTACTTATTAACATTCACTCTACAAATAATTAAAAACATAATAACATCCTTTCAAGGAGAAACATCCAAAAGGGCCTACACATCATACTACATGTCATACTAGGGATGCTTAGACACTTAGTCCTGAGCTAAAGAGCCAGTCATTTTTTTAAAGCTTTGAAAAGCCGTTCAAGATCCTGTAAAATTCCAAAAATAAGCCCCTCGTTGTATAAGCCCCTCCAAATATAAGCCCCCCCATAACCGGTAATGCAAAAAACCCTCCGTTAAATCACCCTTCCAATTATAAGCCCTTCGGGAGCTTGTACTTGGAAAATTGCCCTCAAATACAAAGTAAAACAAAGCAAAAACGGTAAATTTAATTCCAACTGTAAGGCTAGCCTAATCGATTTTGAAACGCAAATTTCTTCCATAGATAAAGCCCCACCAAATATAAGCCCCTCCAAAAAAAAGCCCCTCAATGATTAGGGTAAAGCCCTGAGAATAGTGATTAGGGTATAAGGTAATAGATCATTTCGCCCCCGAGTCTTTTCGCCACAGTTACTAATAGCAGGCGCAGATCTAGGATAAATACTGACCGAGATCCTAAACGAGGGGCTGAGGGAGCAAGCTTCTAGGGATTTTAACCCCCTAAAATTCCCTTTTCAGGGTTTATGATTTATTGAGGGGGCATCTAATGCCCGGAAATTGGAAAAAGAAAACATCTGCTCAAACCATTTTTAAGATTTCAACTTGGAAAGTTCTATCATTACTGAAATTTGTTTATGTGAAAAATCTGACCCGTTACTGTAAAACGGTGGAAACCGGTGTGGATCCGCGCCTACTTAGCCCCTTATTTTCGATATTAATAGCAAATACAACTCGGTGTACGGGCCCCGTACGAATAGCCACTGGGTTTTAGTATTAAAAAGCTGAAACGAAGTGCAAGTTTTACATTTTCATTCCCATTTTTTGACATTTTAAAATAGGAATACGTATGATATTAACGTACATGTAAGATACTACCTGGAATCCTTCTGAATTGCTAGGTTCATCACTGTCTTCTATCTGGCAATGCAACAAAAATCCTTGTTCAAAAACATCTTTCAAAGAGTATTCCTCTTCAGCAGCGGCCATTTTTTTTTTATTTCACCTTTTCTAACGACACAATGATAACAGTACATAACGTATCCTTTTAGAAACAGCTATCCGCTGATTTGAGTATACGTAGGCTCGTAGGCATAAAGAGTTCTGGCATGGGAGCTTCGCGATTGCAAGTTCTCCGAGGAATTTTAAGGGAGCTAAAGCTGTTATGGCCAGTTAAGGTAATTAAATGGCTTTTGGATCATGAAAAATCTAACAATCGCGATGGCGTACTTGTCTCTGATGGCTTAGTCAGCGTGTCTGTCCTTCCCCCCAAGCATTTGTCGTCATGTCGGTCCCGGCGACAAGATGACAAGGATGATAAAGGTTCTGAACCACTTGGAAAGGCACCTCTTCTTGATTTGCTATTATCTTTAGGTGTTCTCAACAATCCCCTAGATCCTGATTTTTGTAGCGTGTGCGATAAGAAACTATTGCTGCTTGCTTCCCCTGGGTGGGATGGTGAGTCGCAATGATGTCCCCCTCTCCCCATTGCCAGTATAGACGGTTGAAACTGTTCACAAGCCCCCTGAAATACAGTAAAAACCCGCAACCAAGAACCTGTTAGGCTAAAATTTGCCAGTTAGGCCCCCCTTTATACAAGAACCTGTTTAGCCTAAAATGGGCGATTGCATTTAATATCCACCACCCCCCCCCCCCCCCCCCCGCACCCCGAGAAGCCACCCACCTGGCGCGATCAACGCTGCGCGTGCATTGAGAGGCAGTGTGAGAAGTAGGTAGATGATGAGGATAGTGAAGTGATTTTTATGTATATTGTTAGTATTTCTTTAGTTGTCTTTGTGTAGTAAATGGAACAAGTCACCCTCTTCCCTAGTCCCTCTCTTCAAAGTTGTTTTTGTCTAACAGCTCACATGTGCATCCCTGGTGTTACTGCAAACAACACTGGAATTAACCCACCCATGTAGGGGAGAGGGTGAATTGTCCTTCAATTTGTGACAGTAAGCATATTTGTCAGGACAGCTGCAAAAAAATATTTTTGTAGTGTGTCTTAACCGGTTTTGTCTCAGGTTGTAGGTAAACACAGCAACAGAAAAGGCTAAGTTCAGTTTGGCTGTATTACTAACTTAAAAAACAAATTTGATTAATTTTTGCTAAAACTGTAAAAACTTGTTGGTTGGTCTCTTGGTATTTTGGGTAGTTGCCTTTTGGAGGTTCAACTTTATCAAAATTAATGATTTCATGAAAACTGCAGTATAGAGTGTTTTCACTCACATGGCCAGCTTCTATCCAAATTCGTTGGAACAAAAGAAATTGTTTGCATAAGAAAAGAGTTCAACTCCCAGAGGATTGGTTTGGAACACCAACATGGCTGCCATTTCATTGTTTTGGAACACCAACATGGCCGCTGTGACATTGTGTGAAACACTCTGTTACATGCTATGTAAATCCAGACCTTACCTACCTCAACTCAGATGTTGGAACTTCAGCTAACTCTTCATTTGCACTGAACAAACCTAAGCTATTGACCATCTCAGTAGCACGCACAAATTGATCCACTGCTGTAGTGACCTTCTCCTGCAAAAAAGGAATTCACAGAGCGACGACCTTTAAGTGAATGAAGCCAAACATAAATATCAAGTGGCCTCACTACTTTCCCCATAGCTGAAACCTTAGCAGGGATGTCACTGTCAGTTGGTAAACAGCTTTTATAGCCAACTAATAAAACAAAGAAACCATATATACCTGTAAGATAATTTTTTCAAGTAGTAACGACTGATTACTTTTCCTGTGTGACTGGCTAGCTTCTTAACCCATTCGCCCCTGAACCGCCCGTAACCGCCCGTGCGGATCCACGTCCTTTCTACCCTTTGTGACGTCATCAGTTTTAACAGTCAAGGACAACTTTGTCCGCTAACTTGTGCAGAGTGAAGAGATCTTTCAAACCATACCAGAATGAGCACAATTCAGTCAAGGACACCGGAGAAAGAGGCAAAAAACCATGTAACATTGACCTGAAAATCTCCATGAAAATCTTGTTCCATTGCCCACCTACCTTTCCTTTCACCTAATCCTAAGATCGTAAAAGCTTTCCTCAAAACTATTCCTACCAAAATGAAGCCTACTAAATGCCCAGCAAGAGAAAAAAAAATGAGGCAAGAAAAGCGAAAAAAGAGGGGAGGAGAGAAAGCGAAAAGTAAAAGTCAAGACTGCTGTGTCACTTTTAAACCCAAAAACTATCTCGAAATTTTGCTTTCTGGGCATGCCCGAACTTCGCAAGCTGATAGTTTAGATCTGGATCAGAAGGCCAGGAAGTGTACGACCTGTAAACCGGTTTGTGGTAAGTTTTAGCTCTTTATAGCACGACAGTGACCAGAAAACCACTCGACTAGCTTCAAAACGCGTTTTTCAGCAAAATCTCCAGGAGCGAATGGGTTAAACCTTTACTTATTAACATTCACTCTACAAATAATTAAAAACATAATAACATCCTTTCAAGGAGAAACATCCAAAAGGGCCTACACATCATACTACATGTCATACTAGGGATGCTTAGACACTTAGTCCTGAGCTAAAGAGCCAGTCATTTTTTTAAAGCTTTGAAAAGCCGTTCAAGATCCTGTAAAATTCCAAAAATAAGCCCCTCGTTGTATAAGCCCCTCCAAATATAAGCCCCCCCATAACCGGTAATGCAAAAAACCCTCCGTTAAATCACCCTTCCAATTATAAGCCCTTCGGGAGCTTGTACTTGGAAAATTGCCCTCAAATACAAAGTAAAACAAAGCAAAAACGGTAAATTTAATTCCAACTGTAAGGCTAGCCTAATCGATTTTGAAACGCAAATTTCTTCCATAGATAAAGCCCCACCAAATATAAGCCCCTCCAAAAAAAAGCCCCTCAATGATTAGGGTAAAGCCCTGAGAATAGTGATTAGGGTATAAGGTAATAGATCATTTCGCCCCCGAGTCTTTTCGCCACAGTTACTAATAGCAGGCGCAGATCTAGGATAAATACTGACCGAGATCCTAAACGAGGGGCTGAGGGAGCAAGCTTCTAGGGATTTTAACCCCCTAAAATTCCCTTTTCAGGGTTTATGATTTATTGAGGGGGCATCTAATGCCCGGAAATTGGAAAAAGAAAACATCTGCTCAAACCATTTTTAAGATTTCAACTTGGAAAGTTCTATCATTACTGAAATTTGTTTATGTGAAAAATCTGACCCGTTACTGTAAAACGGTGGAAACCGGTGTGGATCCGCGCCTACTTAGCCCCTTATTTTCGATATTAATAGCAAATACAACTCGGTGTACGGGCCCCGTACGAATAGCCACTGGGTTTTAGTATTAAAAAGCTGAAACGAAGTGCAAGTTTTACATTTTCATTCCCATTTTTTGACATTTTAAAATAGGAATACGTATGATATTAACGTACATGTAAGATACTACCTGGAATCCTTCTGAATTGCTAGGTTCATCACTGTCTTCTATCTGGCAATGCAACAAAAATCCTTGTTCAAAAACATCTTTCAAAGAGTATTCCTCTTCAGCAGCGGCCATTTTTTTTTTATTTCACCTTTTCTAACGACACAATGATAACAGTACATAACGTATCCTTTTAGAAACAGCTATCCGCTGATTTGAGTATACGTAGGCTCGTAGGCATAAAGAGTTCTGGCATGGGAGCTTCGCGATTGCAAGTTCTCCGAGGAATTTTAAGGGAGCTAAAGCTGTTATGGCCAGTTAAGGTAATTAAATGGCTTTTGGATCATGAAAAATCTAACAATCGCGATGGCGTACTTGTCTCTGATGGCTTAGTCAGCGTGTCTGTCCTTCCCCCCAAGCATTTGTCGTCATGTCGGTCCCGGCGACAAGATGACAAGGATGATAAAGGTTCTGAACCACTTGGAAAGGCACCTCTTCTTGATTTGCTATTATCTTTAGGTGTTCTCAACAATCCCCTAGATCCTGATTTTTGTAGCGTGTGCGATAAGAAACTATTGCTGCTTGCTTCCCCTGGGTGGGATGGTGAGTCGCAATGATGTCCCCCTCTCCCCATTGCCAGTATAGACGGTTGAAACTGTTCACAAGCCCCCTGAAATACAGTAAAAACCCGCAACCAAGAACCTGTTAGGCTAAAATTTGCCAGTTAGGCCCCCCTTTATACAAGAACCTGTTTAGCCTAAAATGGGCGATTGCATTTAATATCCCCCCCCCCCNGAAACCTTAATTTTGACGAAATTCTTCAGGGGTATGACCTAATTCTTCATCGGATGAATGCAACTTTAGCCAATCTTCAGGGGTAAGAAGAAAAGGTAAGTCCTCAACCGGGGGAGGTATGGATATTAAAATTTTAATATCCATACCTCCCCCTCTTTTGAGCCCCCACACCGCTCTCTAATAAGCCCCCATTTTCAGGGGAAGAAAGTTAATAAGCCCCCCTCTGTTTTAAACCAACCCCCCTGCACCCTCCCCCTTATCATTCTTTATGTTGAACGTGTTGAACTGTATTAATCAGTCACGACTGTGAAACTTTATGTGGACTGATCTGGGATGGTTTATTCACCAGCTGGAAGTTTGGATTTGTTTTTGTCCCTCAGCTGCATGACTTCCAACTTCTTGTACTTGAGCTTTTCCACTTTGTATTCTAGTTCTTTATGGAGACTCATTTTCTTGCTGTAATAATTTTTAGGAGCCAGTCATATCAACATTCGAAGGACAGTTCCTTATTTCAGAGTATCGTCAGTTTTCTAAGGCTGGAGAGACAGTGGCAAACATACTTTACTATGACAGCCTCTATTATTTATGCTTGCTGAAAAGCCAGAGAGAGGCAATGGTGAGTTGGATCAATTTAGATGTCTGGGAAACTACCCACCTACCCCTCCCCTAACCCAGCATTTTGCCCCAAGTGAGACGCAAATTTTAACATTGAGTTAAGGGAGGGGTCGGTGGGGAGTTTCCCAGAAACCTTAATTGATCTGGTGAGTTTTCTTTTTATGGTCTTGTCAATCAAAGTACATGAATTTCGTTTTTAATCACTTGAAAGCCTTACATCAGCATGCATATTCTCGATACTGTACCCCATAACATTTCCTATGGTGGTCATAAAAATATCTTTAATATCAAAGTGTATTGTAGTCTTGTTGATCATTTTCTTTCTTGCTGATCATTTTCTTTTTTCTCTCAACTTCATGTTTTTAAAGTAAGCTTTGTTGCTATAGGGAGAAATTGAATGTTCTTCTCTGTCAATTTGAGTCTTTGCGTACACATTTATCTTTTTTTCTCACAATTCTCTGTGCATGTGTTATGAGTGATTTTAAAAGGATTTTTAAGCCTTTACACTTTATTTTACAGGGTCTTTTCTTGAGATACAAAGGAAGAGGAGAACGATCTGTGGAGGAAACAGCTGGCTTAGTAGGTTTTAAACTTCCTAAACAGTACCAAGATCCTTGAGATTATAGATGGAAACATACATTGGTGGTGTTGTTAATAATGAGCTATACTGGAACCACATCAGCACGTGTACAAGCAAGTGTTATAAGCTGTGGTCTCAAAGAAAGTCAAGAGGATTTATTGATCATAATTTAAGGATAAGTGCCTCTCAAAGATACTTCTTTCGATTGGCAGTGATTTCTGAATATTACAAAAAGCAGTGGTATTTCCAGAAGGGGGCTAAAATGGGACAATACAAGTGACTGCTATTGCATGAACAGATAAATCGGCTTAACCTACATGTACCAAAGGAGATAAAAGGCAGATAGCAACACATTAATGGCAATCAACAAATAGTAGAGATTACTGCTTGATCAATCTTTCCTGCCATTTACCATATTTACCACCTTTCGCAAGTGAGCACTAAATCTCCAAATTTGGGGTACTCGCTTACAAGAGGTTTGACCGTATTGACATTATCTTTAACACTAGTAATTATAGCCAAAGGTTATGGAGTGCAGGCGACAATGATCGAAGGTCAAAATGCATTTGCTCCAGGGCTGTGCTTTCCGTAAGTTTCACGTGACAGATGGTCAAAACATGCATCATCAGATTAGGAGTAGTAGGTTCAAACGCACGTGATCAAAGTGCATTCTGCGCAGTCCATACATTCTTAGTCGAAGTCCAAACGAATGCTGGCTACATACATGCGACGCATGCGTAATAACAACTTGAGGTTAGGATTGTGGGCTCCACTTGTCACCCGCAATTACAGTGGAACTTGATAAAACGAACCTCTAAAACATGAAGACCTTGTTATAACGAACATTATTTTTTGCCCCAGTAACAATAAATTATATGGAAATAAACCTCTATTTAACGAAACCTTGCTATAATGAACAGATTTTGACAGTCCCTTGGCCCTTCGTTATATCAAGGTTCCTCTCTAATGAGTAAATTGAAGTCTTTAATAAAGACTAAACTGTGCCTTATTTTTCCAACCCACTTCCATGGGCTTTGGACATTCTTATCACAGATTCTTTCTCTTGCTTAAACAACAAAACAGACAAGGAAATGATACAGCTGGAATGGTTTTATTTTGTCACAATCAAACTCATACACTTCTAACCAAAGCTTTAATGAAAGCAGGAAGTTTCAAATACCAGAATGGCAACAGTGGCAAAAACATCACCTTAAAAATAATTGACTTCACGTTCTTTGAAACATCAGAATGATTATCCCAACTTGTTCACTTTGTCAAACGCAGGCAAACTTTCCTAGAGTTTGTCTCTAAAAAATGTCCAGGTTTAATAAGAAAGAAAAATTTGTTGTAAATATATTGTTTACATACCCACAACTTGAAATTAGGTAGTTTCAATTCAAGTCAAAGTCATACAGTGACAGCAAAGAAAATGTACAAGACAGTAGTGTGCTGCACTTGCAAAGTTTTTCACTTTTTGAGATTCTTGTTGCCATCGCCGTCATGACATCTTGGACTCTCTAGTTATAAGTCCAGTGAATGCAGTGGCCAATGTTCCAGTCCTAACTGAACTATCAGTGGGATGCCCTGACTCTCAAAAATAATCCCTATCACAGTGCCTCAGCGTCGCAGTTGTCAGTTTTGGTCCAATGTTAGGGGAAACCAGCTCCCTTTTCTAGATCTGCCACTACAACTTTTATTATTACAAAATAAAAATGTTTATTTTAAAACAAAGCCTGTAACTGATCTTTTTGAAATAACAAAAGTTGAAAATTTGCAATTAATGATAACACTCATGAAGAATATAAAAGCTACTTACAAGTTCATGGAATAATAAAAAAAACTAAGCAAATCATAATTAGTAATTACGATTTCACATGTTATTATTTACAACCCACCTTCTGAAGAGAACCAATTTTTGCCATTTTTAAAGTCAAACATTCATTTAAACATTTTATTGTTTAAATGGATGTTTTAATTGATAATTAAAATTATCAATTACCCTTCCTTTAATAATATTAAAGACTCAAATAAAAACTTGTAGACTGCAAGCAGTCGTCCTTCTTTCCTGAACCACGCTCAGTGAGCAAAAAGGTAAAATTAGACAAATTAATGGCAAAAAAGGAGGAGGGGTGGGGAGAGGAAAAAGGCTCATACCATAAAATTCCAAAAATAAGCCCTGGGGCTTATATTTTTCAAAGGCCCTTTTGGAGGGAATTATCTACGGAGCAAAATCTGCATTTCAAAATAGATTGGCCTAGCCTTATAGTTGGAAGTGAATTTACCGTTTTTGCTCTGTTTTACTTTGAGGGCAATTTTCCAACTACAAGCCCCAGGGGGGGCTTATATTTGGAGGGGCGATTTAACAGAGGGTTTTTTACGTTACCGATTTGGGGCTTATACATGGATGGGCTTATTTTTGGAATTTTATGGTATTTTATTTTTTCATTGCTCGCACTCTGCCCTTGTTTCTCACAGTTTCGCCGCTCACCCTCATGCATGCCCTCGTTTCTCGAGCACACATTCTATGGTGTCTTTGAAAAAAAATAAGAGACTATTTGCAATCTAAAAAACTTGCTATGTGTTTTGAATTTCACACCTCAGTTGATAACAATTTGATTCAAATCAAGAAAATAAATGTGATCATTTCAATACCACTCCTTTGGATGAATAAATAAATAAACGCAAACTATTTGAATAAATAGTTTTAATTAGTGGACAGCACTTTCTTAGTTACATAGACCTATTTAATCTAAAGTAAATTTACATGACATACTTAGCATTGTCTTTTATGTACTGCTAAAAAATATCACTCTACAAGTGCAATTCACTTGAAAACAAACATCTTGCAACATTAGTAAGCTTTTCTCACACTCTTGAAAAAAAAAAGCTGATTCTGGCAGTCTATCATTAAATTTTACTCTAAAATCAAAAACAATTAAAATATGTACTGTCAAACTACATGTAAAAAAGTGATCTGACCGCTGTACAGTCAAAACCTTTTAAAATGGACGCCAATGAAGCAGAGGTATCCTTGTTATAGTGGTAAGATTTTTATGGAGTTTTTTTTTTAGCTTTTATGGGGCCATAGAACTGTCCATTTATTATCAGGATAATTAAAAGAGATATTCAGAGCCTTGACTGTATTTTTAACAGACCTTCCACCAAAACAAAAGGCTGTTAATTAGACCATTCTTGCACAGACAAGTGATTTTGTGTCACCTTTTATATATGCTAACAGTATTTTATCATTATGATTTTTATATTTACATGATTTTAATCAAGGTAGCTCTAAAAAACAGCATCTTCATGCGATACTGTGTACTGGTCTCTGTGGTCATATGAGGTGAAAGGCTCTCAGCAAGACTTAACCAGATGAAGCCTTAAACATAGCTAGCACCTTTAGGTTGAGGTTGGAAATCAGCAATTAAATTCTCCTCGAAAGAAACTGAAATATTTATGGAGGAAGCAAAGTGATTGGTTGCTAAGTTGAAGTTCCATAATCCTTGAACCATCATCATTCTTTCCTCAAGCTCCTAGGGCTGGTTGGATGAAGAAACTTGAACTAAGTGCAAATTTTCATGAATGTCAAACATTCCCAATGGATTTTATTGCATGGTTTCAAGGATGGCACAACACCCTATGGTCTGCTGATTAATTTTATCACAAGATCTAAAAAAATAAATTATTGAGTTCGGTATGGATAAGTCAGCCAAAAAGCAAGGGCATATTAAGGAAACACTCTTTCCAAAATCCACCCACACCCACATCTCTCTCTTTCTCTCCAGAGGGGAAGAGAAAACAGACTCTGGAAACAAGGTTGAAACTACACAATTTCAGTCCACTTCCTGCCAATCTTGCCCTTGCAAAATAAATTATTAAAACAAATTTGATACAGTTTTCATGTACGTATCAGTATAGCAACTTTTAGGAGGACCGCTCCAATGCAGATTTTCAATGGCACAAACACTTCAGTCTGTGCAATGTTCAAGTGTACAGTTTGTCTCTTCATTAGATCATACATTTGAGACTGTCATGTATAGAACCTTGCCTGCTTAGTCAAGGGAATCTATACTTTGACTAAGTATAAGGCACTTCACTTGCAGATCTCTGCTCAACATGCTGAGTATTCTCTGGTGATGTGGTAGCAGCTTCAGCAACAGAGTGAACAATACTGTCGTCATGCACTTGAGCATAGCTCACAGCTGTAGTGGATGCTGCTGTGTGGGAGCTTTTCACCGGGCTTCCATCAGATGACAAGCATACAAGGGCCTTTACGCGGTCTTCTGTGAATGAGAACTGTCCTACTGGCATGTTGGTAAAGTCAAGTTTAGTTGGAGATTCTCTGTCCTCTGTGCTTGGACTTTCCTGTTTCTTAGCATCAAGTTCAGCCTTGAGTGAGTGAACAGCACGACCTTTTCCAGACACCATGCGCTTCATCATCTGTTTTCGGTTACAAAACCATACTCGTACAGTGACAGGTTCCAGACCTAATTTTGAAGCAATGTCCACAATTTCAGCACTGGTGGGCTTTGAATTTTGTTCAAAAGTTTTAATAAGAAACTGGAGAGTTTCGTTAGTGAAGGAGGTCCTTCTTTTACGCTTTTTGCACATTCGCAATCCTTTGGCACACTCTGCTTCTTTTTGTTCAATCCATTCTTGCAAAACAGGTTTCATTTTCTCCGCTGCCTTCAGACCAAGATTCTTAGATTCAAATCTGGAGATAAATGACTGACTGTAAGAAGAATGTCCGTTGGTGTGTGACAATTCATTACCCACATCTTCCTGGGTGTATCCCAGTGCAATCCTTCTTGCCCTAAAAGATTCAATAAAGGCCTTCATGTCTGCGGTCAAACAGCTATCTGCAAGAGTGCCAAATATCTGGGCTGAGGAATTTGACAAATCAGACAGCTCGGGAGCAGTGCCTTGGGCAATTTCTTGAGATGAAGGTGCCTCCTCTGCTTTTGCTTGTTGGATTTGAGGGACAGCTGCTGTAGGTGGCAGGGCAAGAGAAGCGGTGGAAATGGTATATGGTGGGAACCCTGTGATAACGCCTTCTCCACTTTGAGAAACTGGCAGAGGTTGAATATGAGTTGTTATAAAGTGGCCCACCTGTGGATTTATCAAGACACATTCAATGCTTTCTAAATGGACATCTCTTAAAAGATGGACACTGCCCTAAGAGATGGATGGGCCTCCTTTCTCATCAGTCCTCTTCTTTGTTTCTCTGAAAGGCGGACACCTCTTTTAGAGGGACACTAAGGTCACTTTCCAAGATTCACAACTGGCCAGCCTTACTGGAAAATTGGAAAATAAAATATTGGTCTTTACCCAAATTTTTCCTACAACCCAGTGCTGCCGAGCATATGATTTATAAAACATAAGACTGATCTGACTGAAAACTCATGATTAATAGAGCAATTCTCTTTACAACTTGACTGGTCTGGCTGCCCAGTTCTCATATGGAAAGCACCCTTACTGTCAGTCCCAGAGGTATCCATCTTAGACACAGCTGACTGTAATCCAGTTTTCTCTACAATTTTCTCTTCATTCCAGTATTGAGTTACTCATCCCTACTTCAACCCTCCAAGTTAAAGTTTTTGCTTGGTCGCCATTTGGCAACCAACTCTTTTGGTTTAGGGAGACCTTTTTACAAATCAAGTCGCCAACTCCAAAATTTTGGGCACCATAGCAACCAAAATGGTCACAACTTGGAGGGTTGTACTTCCCCAGTAGATGGCATGCTAAAAAGTCACACTAGTCAGGGGTGTCAGTGGCTCTGAAAATGGTCCAGAGGGGTTAAGAGAAATGTTCTTCTTCTGAGATTATATTCAACCATAACTTCAATCATAGTAATGACTTCCATATTCCAGACCACATACTGTAGCTTTTATACCTGTATACAGTCAAATATTACACAAGACTACACAACTGAAATGGCGTCGAGGAATAATGAAACATCAAAATATTTACCCTGGATGCCTGATAGTTAGTGGCAATGCATAGAGAAAAAAACTGAGTCCATCACTTTAAAAAACAATCATGAGTGGCTGCAGTTTACAGAGGACAAGGATATCCAAAGATGGTCCTCTAGAGTAAGGATACAAAATTATTTTGATGTTCTTTGAATTAGTATTTTTTTTACTGTTAATAATGGTAAAAGGACTCAGCGGAGTCTAATTTGGTCTGTAATCATACAAGAGATTAACACACAGGAGTCGGATTTGTTTAATCAGCAGTATGATTGGAGCCGAAAAGGGAAGACACAAATAAGTTCTGTTCACAATTTATCGTATCTACAACAAAGTTAGTGATATTTTCAACCTTTTAAAACACACGTATTGCAGTCCAGTTACTTACAATGTAGGCATGACTCATACTGCCCTCTTTATTATTAGTGCTGAAATCAGGACAGCTGAAAGCCAGTCACATTTGAGAATTCTGTTATAGTTATGATTAATAATTTTGCATCCTTGTCATATAAGACAATTCAACTTACCTGAACTGTGGCTGGTATCTGATTGCTGTTTTGACAAAGTTGATCAGTCAACATAACTGATCTTGTATTACCTGTATCAACATTAACAGCAAAAAAAACATTTTACGTTTTTTTTTTTTTTTTTATCATTAGAAGTGACAAAAACCCAAATAATTTGCAAAATTTCAACTTTGATGTCCTCCCCAACAAGCCTTTCCTAAAATTTAGGATTGGCTTAATAGCAGAGCTCCAAGCAAGTGGAGCCCCAGAGCTAAGAAAATCTATCCATCCTAGAAAATTTGGTAATCGGGTGACCGTATATTGCCCAACCGAGTGACTGTCCGTCCATACCACAGGCATACCAATGGAAAATAAGTCAACAGTCTACAGAAATGGCAACCCAAATGCAGCTCGAGCTTATTTTGGCAGGGAATCGTGTAGCCACCCGTGTATTGTGAAGCAGAGACAACTAAAGAGTCAATAAAGAGAAAAAGAGAAAATAGGCGACCGGCCAGCGAAGCTTAATGAGAAAACTGAGAGCGACAGAGAACTAGAGCAAGAGAAAAAAAAAGGATACATTTTTTGTTGGTAGAACAACATGAAAATTTTGTAACAGTGGTGAGAAAATGAGAAATGCTACGGGCCACCAAGGTGAAAATGAGCGGCAGTGAAAAAAAAGTGAACAAGAACACGTACATTATTTTCTCCATGAAACGTGTAACCAGGAAGTTTCTGGAAGTTTCTCATTGTAGTCGTGCAAAACAATGGCAAAGTAATGTTTAAAAAAAGTGTGCTGCATGTGCAACGTTGCTTTTTTGCTAATTAACTATTGTTGTGCTTTCACCATTCTCGTTGCCCTCACCACTTAGCATCACACGATTTTATCGTTATTTTTATTTTGTTTGAGCAAACTATAAATATTATCGAGAGCTTTGCTTTTAGCCATGGCTAAATCTATATATGATATGTTGTTTGGAACCATTTTTTCAAAATACAAGCAATCATTAGTGAAGGTCATACTAGCTGAATGAACCATAAATCCTCTATTAAGCTCCTCAGGGGGCTTATTTAATTCAAGCCCATAAATTTTAAAAGGATTTATAGTGGTTTAAAATTCTTTAAAATCATTATAGGTTAACTAATCTGGAGGTTAATAGATTTTCTGCAATGTGCAAAAAAATGAAGTCTTCTCTGAGAGCAGAGTAAAAACAGTAGTGCAAAGTAAATAAAAGAACACCTGGATTTGTGTTGGAATGGAAGTGGAGTTAATCAGCATTAAAAAGGGTCTGAGTCAAGTGGGTTGAAAACATTTTTAAATGGATTGGGGTTTGTTCAAGCCAGATGACCCTTTGTAGGGGACGGTATGGGGATATTCTCTGTCTTGGGTGAAAATGACACACATGACAGTAGTAACCATGCACAGGCCAACCAAGTTCATGATTTCAGCTGTTCCTTATTTGACAAAACAATGAACACTAACATGGAAATTTTTGCCATTAAGGCATCTTGACATAATAAGCTGGGTGTTAGTGGAGTTCAGCTTATTAACTGCACTTTTCAATAACATGCAAACTCTGCATTTTAAAAGACAGCTTACATGCAGTTGCATTTTTTGCTACTGTCAATCATAATTACGATAACGGGCAAAGAAATTTGAAACACAGAAACTTACAAAGCAGCAAAGCAAAATCCACCAATCATAAATCACAAACTATGAACTTTTGAACTCGGCGAAGTGAACCTGCGTTTCCTAAGAGGTTCACTAGGATTAATGACGGCAGTGAAGAACACAAATGTTTGTTGGCTTTTGGACTTGAGACTTTGCATGTTTTTGAAAAGAGCAGTAAACATGCTTTCGCCAAGCTAAATTTAACTTTGGAAATGTTAGAGAAATTCCACATCTGTGCTGTGTATGTGTTTGTAACAGTGATTTTGCTAGAGATTTTGATACAATGTAACACAATCAATCAATCAATCATTTATTTTAACACGTTACGTCAAGGAGCTGAAAACACTCGTTCAAATACGAGCAAGTATAAATAAAATCTATAATAATTACAGCTACACTATAATAAGCCTGCAAAAACAGACATTCTTCCCCACTCCCCATCACCAGGGACACCCCACGAGGAGGAACATCCACGACTCAGCAACAGAAACCCCACACCAATGACATAACTCAATGTTTACATAATAAATCTAGTAGCCATGAGGTTCCAAATGCTCATGAGAATTAATACAAAGAAAATGATAATATTAATAAATAAGTTATAGTCATAAAGAAATAAAAAAACTGAGAGAAAAGATTCTCAATTATTCTGAAAGTCTGTTGGTTTTGCCTTGCTTTATTTTTGGCATTTTCTCTTATCTTGAATTTTTGATTTTTCAGAAAAGAAAGAAGATCATGGCAAATATTACACCTTTCAAGGAATAATATTTGTCATTTTTTTCCAGATGTATGTAGGCTTACATTTTAGCATTTACTTCTCCACGTTTTATGTCAGCAGACCAGGTTAAGGGCAGGACATGTTGGAGTGCAACAGCAAGAGCTACTAATGACAACAACTGACATTCATGACATTTAATTTACTTGCTTCTTCAATTAGTTACAAAAAAAATTAATGTTACAGTGCTTCACACAATGACCGTGATTTTTATTAGAAAAGTAACATACACAGAGCTTTAAGTACCTTGCAACACAGATGAAGCTAGAAACTGTTGATGCATTTTCTTAAGATCAATCACAATCTTCTCTTCAATTTCTTTGCCAGTCTCCAGCTCCGAATCTGACATCCATATGGCTGTCTCTTGCGTCGGCGTGATTATCACTACAGTTTTCTTGCGGGTTTGTAAGATGTTGGACACCACCACCTGGTAACCAATGAAATAATTGGTTTTGGTATGAGAATAGATTTCATAACTAGAGAAATTTCCCCTTTTACACAAGAGGAGATGCCAAAACTCTCTTTTTTTCCCCCCCCCCCCCCCAACCTCCCCGCCAAAAAAGAGAAAATCAATTATTAACCTCCCCACCCCACCCACCCCAGATAAACAGAAATTGACATGGGGTGGTCTTGGAGGCTATGTGAAGTCTTAAATGCATGATGTAAAGTACGTCAAAATTCACTTTTATGCTCGTTCCCAATCATCCACAGATTATCTAATTCCCAGCTAATAAATAATAAAACAGATCCATATATGGCCACGGACACAAAATTCGAAACAAGACACTAAATTCAAACAAGATTTTAACACACCTGGTGTGAGTATTTAGCTAAAGCCCGTCTTGCTTTCTTGGAGATAATGTTCACATCTGTTTCTAACTGCAAAGAGAATGAATAGCAAGGGTTAATAAACACCCGGGGGGGAGGGGGGGTTACTGCCATATATGGGCTATATAGGTATGTGCCGCTGTGAAGGGTATGGTTTTCAAGCAGTTTACTCTAGGATAGGGTATATAAATCAGAGTGTTTGGGTCTAGAATAGGGTATCATTTTTCAGGAAACTGATCAGTTGGTTGAAGATTTTATCTAGACCAGGGGAACAGCTACTCTAGCATAGGGGGATTTGGGGAGTTTACTCTAGTATAGGGTAGCAAAATTCAGCTGAACTAGCTCTGGTATGGGTTAAGGGTTCCAGGGTCCCAGCAGCACATCCCCACCCAGAAATTCCTAAAGTACCCCCCGCCCCCTTCGGGAATAAACAGCAGGTTCAAAACGCAGGTCACAAGTGCAGGTTAGAGTGCAGGTCACCGTGCTACATACAGTAAATAAACAACAATGAAAGTGTCTCCTCCTAGCCCTAATCACAATCTGAAATAGAGTTTTAAATTAAGGGAACACTGCTTATGTCAGTTACATGATTATGTATTTATCAATAGCGCAGTGACCTGTAGTTGTGACCTGTGTTTTTTACCTGCCAGTCAAGAAGGTCGAAGAAAAGATATCACCAGTACACTCTGATGTAATGCTTGCCTGAAAAACAGCTGATGTTTTGCATTGCAACCACTGATTTCCCAGCAAAATGAAATCTATGAAAATTAATTTTTAACCAATCAGAAGCACTACCCAGGTTGTGACACTTCATCAGTATGGAATTTCTGTAGTCATTTCTCAGATGTCATTTTGCAGCCTGGAAACTGGTGGTGACATCGTAAAATATCAGCTGTTTTCTCAGGGTAGTGTAACAATGAAGATAAACAGAATAGTAAGGAAAGCTTTAAAGCTTTAATGTACCTTGAATGATACGGTGAATGCTTGTGGAATCCATTCTTTAACCAGAGGAGCCATCATTTTTGGAGCTTGCACCAAGTGAAGCTGGAGTGGGCCATCAGCAGACTGTATCTTATGCTCTGGCTTTAATGAAAAAAAAACATTCAAGAAAATCATGTCACGTAACCTCCGAGTATTTTTAAGCACAAAGGTGAACACCTTAAGGAAACAACCAACTAAAAGTTGTGAAGAAATAATACTAATGCATAACCAAAAAGTTTCAAGATCAGAGACTGTTATTCCACTCTCCCCCAGACCCCACCCTGGATGATTTGCCTGGGCCCTTGCCAGTTGGGCAAGTAATCTTTAAAAGTAACATGCCCAGGTAGAAAATCTACTTGTCCTAGACTAACAGACAAGACCTTTTTCGAGCTCTGACAATTTACACACTGATTGACAAAAATTAACGCAATGACCAGTGAAAACAAGTTTAGTCACCTCCTGGGAAACATCTGATATCATGCTTTCAGCATTTTTATTTTAGTTCGTGATAAATGGAAAATGCTGGGATCAGTGTCTGTTGAAGAGGGAGTTAACTTGCTCTGAATATTGAGATGAGCTGTGTCGGTTTTGCCCATAATAATAAAAAATATTCATAACTACTAAATAAAAGTAGTATGTGTATTGACCAAGACCCTCAACATAGGCTATTCATGATGACATGACTTAAGACTCCACCCTAGCAATATCTACAGGGATAGTGGAATTGAGATTCCTGAAGCATGGATGCCAACAATCAGACAACTTAGTACCGATCCCTATGACAATGGACTGCTGAGGGAACAGTTTCCTCCTTTAATACTGCCAACAATGCTTTAAATCAACCAATGCTGGTGTAAATGTCTACACATATGCCACTCCTCGATGCAAATGTTTTTAAAGAATACTATTAATTTTACTCTTCAACAAGGATGTGACTAATGCTGGTGACCAGGGATTTGCCCTGGCTACTACGAGCATGACCCCAGGCTAGTTTCAAAGGGAAAAAAAGGGAAATAGAACTAGAAGAACTTCCTTACTGTTCAATTCCCTGCCCACTAATTGCATTTAGTATATACTAAAACAGTGGATAGTGTTTTTCGGGCACTCTGATTGGCTACTCAATCAGTGAATATCCTGCACTATTTACTGATTCACCTCCAGTTCCTCCGAGCGAGTGACGCCAAACTCGCATAGGTTGCGAGCAAAATGCTTTCCCGGTTTGCTGCCGTAACAAACTAAGAAATTTCACAACTAATCAAGCAAGCTATTTCCAAAATACATGAAGAAGGTGACGAAGTTCGGTTTGGAAGTTTTAACAGGTAAAGCTTTGTCTTTTTGACTTGAATAGTTATCGATAAAACCGGTGAAAAAGTTTTTTGTTTACAAATGCAAATTAAGCTCAAGTCTTCCGTTACTTTATTTAGTGGACTTGTTCATAAATAAGCTTAAAACTGAATTTAATAATCTTTTTTACAGAATTATTTTAAATACAAACAGAATTCACAACTCCTTTTGAAGAAACTTCCCCGCAAGAGCTAAACAAACGCCTTCAAAAGTTTTATTTGTCGCTAAGAAAAAGCGACAACCGTGGTCATTCGGTCCTCGCGCACCAAAATTGTAATCGTTGGTAACAGTAAATGAGTTAAAAATCATCATTTTGTGCTCAATTATCTCACTGTTTTAGTATATACTAAAACAATTATTCACCTCAGTGTCGGTGGCTAGTAGTGGATATTTACCTCGCCACTTCGCAGCCTCGGTAAATATCCAATACTAGCCACCTCCACTTCAGTGAATAATTGTTATATATCCAGCAGATTAGTATGAGTTGTAGTGATATTTGGCATAAATACCACGAGTGATATTTCAAAATTATTGTTATGCGTAATTTCATGAGCCGTTAGGCGAGTGAAGTTTGAGACAATTTCAAAATATCACATACAAATCATGCTATTATTTGTTTATACTACTACCCGCAAAAGGTTTGTAATTTTCACATGTAGGTATTTCAAATTAAGCTGAAATACAACTGCTCTAAACAAATCAAATTTCAGAAATTTCTCTTGTTGTAGCATAAACCTAGTAACAGCACTGCTTCATGATTGCAAGACTGACAAGGAGTGAAGGACAGTAAACTGTAGGCTCCTGGGGTCCACAATAGGGACCTTAAGCATCGATGACAGTGACAGTGGTGAAAACATCACTATAGTTTACTATTAAAATAAATTCAAATTTTTTCAAACTTTGTCCCAAGGGTTTATTCCAACTGGCTTAAAATGTTAAATTTAAGTAAATTTTCCTGCAGTTGAATTCTTAGGGACTGCACCCAAGTTCAAAAAGAGAAAGAAAAATTTGTTGTCATCTGTTTACATCCTACATAAGTCATTGCATACGCAGATTTCACATTGTGGTCTGCAGGAACGGCAAACAAGTGTACAAGAAAGTGTTCAGCATGTGCGAAGTTGTTGTTTTGCTTGTTGGCCCTATTGCTTTTTTGGCATCCCCACCGCCATTGTCACCGTCGTATACTAAAGTCTCTAAATAACGGAATTTAACTGGAGATGTTGAGTATAATTTTTCAAACTTACCATATCCTGGGATGGAACATAAAAGTCAGAAACTGCAGCTGCCAAATACAACATGATAGAGGGGCCATGGGGTGCAAGAGATTCAGCCACGCCCCTTAGAAGGAATAAATACTCAGATAGAGTGTTATACTCAATCATGAGTAATGTCCCTGCAGCTCGTACCTTAAATGAAACATTAAAGATGAACTA
>CALNXI010002821.1:0-30000 GCA_942486025.1 Porites evermanni
CGAAAACCTACAGACTTTGCATGCCCAATCTTGTCAAAAAATTGTAACTTTGATACATTCCTGAGCGTCGCGAAACCTTTACTTCGCGCTCCGCCGAAGTAATAAAACGGTCCTTTTACGATTCACGAAAAATAAAATAGGCATTTCACGCTTCACGAAAAAAAAAAGGAGAACGTTTTTCTTTAAACAAAAATTACATACCGTTTCATTTTGAAAAATTACGTCCCTCGATGTAGGCGCGCCTTCTCTTCCCTCTTCCTTTGAAAATTCAGGTTGTTCTACTCTTTCAACTGGTGCAAACTCTAGCCGTTCTCCCTGGTAGACAGCAGTCTGATACATGTTCAGAGGAAGAGTACCAGCCTTATACTTGGTGGTTTGGTAAAACCATGCAAGCTTGTTGTCCTTGTTGACGATTTTGGTCATCTCGGACACTCGCGTCGATGCGCTTCCGCCATTATGGTCGAAATAGACGAAACAGAGGATGAAAATGATGGCTGGCCAAAGGTCACCGAAAACCAGACCAACCACGTTGTCGCAACAGGGATCAACCGTCCTGTCATGGTCACGCAATATCATTTATTACGTAATAACGGTTGTCGAAAATAACAAAGACATAATGAAAATCACGGTTCACGGCGAATTAAACATTTATTTCTCGTTTCACGGCCGGAAAATAATTATGCAAAATCACGCTTCACGGCTACTATGGAAATCACGATTACGAGGAAAAAATTAGCCATTTCACATTTCATGGGGGGAAAAAAGGGCCGATCACGAGTCACGAAAATACCCTTTACCACCCTCACCTTTGTTATTTCGTTACCAACTTTGGTTACGCTGTAACGCAAGTCCTCCTTGCGTGATCAACATGAATATATTTTCTCATGTGTGGGATTTGGTAAAGTTCAGAGCAGAAAAAATATATTTGAGGTTCCTTGGCTTGTTTTATTTTTGTATAATAAATGTCAATCAAGAACAGTTTTGTCCAGTGTCATTGTTTTTGTGTGTGACCTGTGATCTCCCCTGTGACCTAACCTGTGGCCTGTGGTCTGACCTGTGACCTGGCCTGTGGCCTGTGACCTGACCTGTGACCTGTGGCCTGCACTTTAGCCCCGCCGGGCTGCCGGCTAATAAAACGCCATACACGGAACATTCCCGAACATCCCAGAACGTAAAAAAATTAAAATATTTTTAATAGAAAACAATGGTTGTCTTTACACTGGGCTTTTAAGTAAGACTTAAGAGCTGCTAAGTTTTACTTAACCAAAAATTCGTGTATGAAGGCCTAAGTAAAATCTCAAGTAACTTTGCTTTGCATCTCATTAAAGTCGGAAAGTTGAAACGATTATAGAAAGTTTCAAGTGACTTGAAAACCATCCTTATGACCGACTTTCCCTGCGAGCAGAGGTCTCTCACGACGAGGCAAAAATGAGAGAAAGGAGAGAGACTCTCTCCTTTCTCTCATTTTGCCTCGTCGTGACAGCCTCTGCTAGCAGCAGTAGCAGGGAATGACCGCCGACTCAGACCCGTTTTTGCTACTGCCGTGCCGAACTCAACTGATCGAATTAAATTCGACTTTAGCACGGCAGTAGCAAGACGTTTGAAACCAAGTCGTGCTACCGCCGTGCCGAACTCAATTCATGAATTATAAATACATTAGAATATATTTAAAAGTTTGCTAAACCGTTTCTTTATTTTTGTGTTTTGTTTTTGGCAACAGCCGTTCCATTCCACTGTCATTCGACGTCTGAAACAAAGTCGTGCTAATGTCGTGCTGTAGTCGAGCGACAGTCCAGCCAGCTTAGCACGGCAATAGCACGACGTTTGAAACAGGCCTTAGTTGAAAGCTGACTTGCAGTTTTGCGGTTTCTTGAGCTTTAAGAAAGGCGAGACATGTCAATCAATCTTAATTTTGTTGCGTGGGAAAATATTACCTGAAGTCAAAAAGAATCGGTTGTGTGTGAAGCTTTATTTTACTTGAAGTAATTTTAATTACTTCAAGTAAAATGTAAGGTGCTTTGCTTTCTGGAGGTTGACACGAAGTACTTACAGAAAAAAAGTAGACATATTAAATTCGATTCTCCAAGCAGAATACTGCAATGCTGATCGTACTAAAAATTAACTTTGCAAGACATCAACACGACGAGGGACGAAAGACGAGCTCTCCTAAGAGTCCAAGTGTCAAAAAAATATCCTTTCACGCAGGCGTTTTCTCATACTTGGAGATGATAGCAGTTTCTTTTTCTTTCTTTCCTTATTTTTCGTTTTTATGTTATGTTATGTTTTGTTATTTTATTAATTTTGTTAGTATAATTTTAGGAAAAAATATTTTATTATTATTATTATTATTATTATTATTATATTTAATAATATTTTTTTTCATAAAAAAGAGTAATTTACTTTTTTTCTTGTTCCGGAATATTCCGTGTTCCTGGTTCCTGGACGCCCGTAGAGTGTGGTGACCAAAGAGGTAGCTCCGGACAAGAATATAGAGATAAGCGTGAGCGTTTTGTATATTTCTCTTTGTCAAAGGCTGGATTATGTGTTTTGCTCAAAAAGTTGTTCCGTGGGTGAGGCAACGGAGGGTACGTTGTAACTTAACAAAAGGCATAATTTTTTTTGCACTTTATTGATTTGTAGTAAAGCCAGCTTCCGGCGTTCAGCGAATTAAACCTCCAAGGTAATTTGTCCCATGAGATTGCGAGGGCAATCTCTAGCACGAAGGCGACTGAGTTACTGAGTAATTTGTTCTAAAAGTATAAGGTATTCACCTGTCGATACCTTTCTGATCTTTTCTGTCTTGAGCAAAACTTCTTAAGGGTCCAAGATACACTTCCCAGAGACTCAGATCTGGAAGTGTGCTGTGATTGGTCTACGTTTTTTACCACTCGTTTCAGCAGACGTTAGTGGGGCATGCGTGACGAACCCCTAAGAACGTCTGTGGTGGAGATTAAGTGACTAGTCGAGAGTTGCCGCCCTTACTGACCAAGAGAAACGTCCCAATTAATGAATAAAAACAAAAGATTGTGCATGTTTAGGGAGCTCAAAAAAAAGGTGAAGCTCCTTGTTTGACATGTTCGATTTTTGCAGCTTTCATAACCAGTGCTATCCTTTACTAACTATGATTTGCTTTCCAATGCTTGTCGTCGGTCTTGCACCAACAGGAGCGCCGATCCTTGCCTAGTCCCAAGTCCCTGTACGGCGTCTTTTCAGGCCTTCTCGGTCAATGCATTTTGGTGACGTATCCGAGACTGGGCCGTGACTGGCTCGAACCACGTGACCCGAAACACATCGGCCGTGCGCAATAATGAGGCCTAGGGAGTAGGCATCGCCCGACCCAGGAATCCAAGGGTGCTATTCCTTTTCTTAAGGTGGTTCTCTTAAGTTTTCAACTTTTTGCTGTGTGGTAGTTCTTTTAGGTATAAAGACACAAAGTGTTTAGCATAAATTACCGCCCATTTGCAAACTAAAATTCACGATTCTCCAAGAAACTGACAAAATAACTTAATTATTATCATGCTCCACAAGGTGATTCTAAATTAAACTGAAGTTTGAATATTTTGCTTTCTTCCCTAAAATTTTGATGTTAACCTCATTGGAGAGTTAATAAAAAAAGTTAAATTCAGATGAATTTAGATTAGAAAGGCTCAAAGAACAGCATTAACTAACTATTAAAAAACAATACACGCGTTATCATTGGATTGGTCGATCTGTTGTTTATTTTACTGGTGCATGGAAACTTGTTATATAAAAGCAAAAGATTACATGGAACTCTTTGTTAGCTTAATCACCGGGGAAACTCAGTGATAAACCAGTTGAATGTTGGGAAAAAACCAAAACTTTCGTCCATGTTGGTCTACTGCGGCCGATAAAAAGGATAGATGAGGGTAGGCCTGTCCCGATTGCGCTCGGCAACTTTTGAGCAACTTTTGCCGTTAGAAGCAACTTATTGTGGTTCAAGCAACCTCGAACAACTTTTGCCTTTCTGAGCAATTTTTGAGCAAAATTAGGTTTAGAGCACATCTCAAACCAAAAAAATTTAACGACTTCACCAAAAATTCAGTGAGTGCTTATTCATTGAGCGTTTATCAACAGAAAAGTAAGCCTTAAAAGCAAATTTAATGCACATTTCCATAAATTATACAAAAATGAATAATTCTCATACAACGACCAAGTATTTATAATTGTCTTCGTATGAATAATTACCTGGCTAAGAAATATGTTGTTCAAGGCTCTCATAGTGAGCTTGGGCTACTTCACGTGGTTTCGCCGATATTTGTTTGGGAGCAGCTCTTTAGAAGTAATTTTCAAGCTATTTTTCTGACTGATGTAAACCCTCATTGTGTAGAACAGAGAACAAAGCTTTTAATTATAAAGTAACGCTGAAATTTAAAATGTCAAGAAATTTACGTAGCAACTTTTGAAATGTAGGTGGCAACTTTAGGGATTTTGGCGATTTTTAGCAATAATTTGGTATTCTAATAGGCAACTTTAATTTCCAGAATTTTACGAGCATAATCGGGACAGGCCTAGATGAGGGTCCCCAATAGGGTTCTTCAATCGCGTAGTCCCGACCCAAAATTTCGTGCAGTCCCGTAATTCTGTAATCCCGAGGGTTATTTTTGGTATGCAACCTCCCGCGCATACTTTCAATCCCGAATCTCGCCCATTTTTGCCTTAAAATCCCGAAATCCCGAGTTTCAAATAACGGATATCGAAAAATCTATTTGAGAACCCTCATAGATAGTTGCTTTTAAAGTCTATTACTTAAATTTTGTGGATTTCAATACTGATAAGTGGCATTTAACTTTTGCTTTACATAGTTTCCGCTGATTATTGGCACGTATTTGTTGGACCCATCTAGGCACTCAATCTGTGCGTCAAGATCTGGACGCATAAAGTAGACAAGCGAGCGTCGAGGATGGTTCAAGTAATTCACCTCCTTTTCTGACACCACTACTCGATGGCGCTGAAATGCAATTAACAATCAGTTAGAGAATGGAATGAAGTTTTGCGCCATGTAAGGGAATCCAAGGCAGTCTTGGATTCTGGATTCTATGCTGTGAATTCCGGATTCCAGGTGATGGATTGCGGATTCCAGGTGATGGATTCCAGGTTCCAGTTGATGGATTCCGGATTCCAGGTGATGGATTCTGGATTCCAGGTGATGGATTCCAGTTTCCAGGTGATGGATTCTGGATTCCAGGTGATGGATTCCAGATTCCAGGTGATGAATTTCGGATTCCTTGTTAATGGAACTTGGATTCCGGTTTCCAATCGTTATAGCGGGATTCCGGATTCCTAGAGCTATTTCCGGATTCCAAAGCTCAGGATTCTGGATTCCATAAGCAAAACGTTTCCAGAATCTGGATTATCTTACAATTACATGGGACGAAACGTTTATCATATAAAGGTCGGGGCATAGAATAATTCCTCAAAAAACGTGGGTCTTGGAAAATTTTGGCCCGATTTCGTGAGATCTCGGGTGATTTTGCGTCTCGGAGGCTCGAATTTTGAAACAAGGGTCTCGCAAAGTTTCGAATTTCCATTCTTTACCCCTAAAGGTGGGACCCATAAAGACTGTGACCATTAGTGTGTAGGAAATTAGAGGCAATGTACTCGATTATCGAAGGGGCTCATATAATGTAACATACCGGGATGACTAGTATTTACATATAAGAAAAATGATCATAAATTTAAAGTATTGTTGCCTGACAGATGTTCTTCCTTACTATCATTGTTGTAGCTTTTAAGGGTTTTCCGTTAGATATTTATTAAACGCTCAGATAAACGTCCAGCAGTTGGTTAAATTTGCAGTTATAGCGTGTGACTGCATCTAAAGTGGTAAGTACTAAGCAACTCGAGTAAGGAAAGTACCACAAGAAGACAAAGCCGCTCAAGCAGGTAAAGTACCAAATTAAAATAATATGAGTTATATGCAGAGAGACTATTATTACGTTAGCTTGACACGAAGTACTTTGCTTTAAGGTTATGGTTAGCCAAATAAGTACTAACCAAAGGTTACGGCGTGCGGGCGATCGATTGTTAAAACGCTTTTGCCCCAACGCTGTGCTTTGCGAAAGTTCTACGTGATATAATATGGTCAAATGCGCGTTATCAGATTGCGTTTTGTGTATTCCATTCATTTTTAGTGGAAGTCCAGACGAAGTGCTGAACATGCGCAGTAGCAAAAAAGGGGCCGGTTGCTCGAAGCCTGGTTAGCTCTAACCGTTGGTTAAGAGGTATCAAAATGTATAGGTTTCCATGGTATTTAACGCTGGTTAGCACTAACCATGCTTCGAGCAACCCGGGCAGATTAGGATTGTGGACCCCTCCTGTCGCCCGCAATAATCACACCCAGTCTGCCCCAGTAGGGTCCGAGACAACTTTTATCTGTTATAGGTAATCTGATTCCAAAAAAGCTACTTTTGCGTCACTGTACAGTTTAACAAAAAAATGTTGAAAAAATAAACATAAAACCATTACCCCTGCGATAAGCCTGTCTGATGTCAACTTCTGCATCATGTTTCCAATATTGATGCAAATAGATCCTTTGATGGGAACTGCAGGAACATATTTCCCCTCAGCGGACAAAAACTGTTAGAAAAGAAACAGAGATATTCAAGTAAGGAAGTACATTTTAGTTCCGCTTATTATTATTAAGATTTTCACTGCTAACATTTCGGCTTCATTTCTCCAATCCTCTCATGATACTGGAAATTCCAAAAATGAGTCGAAGATTAAGGGTCTTAAGTGAAATACTGTAGTTGTTTCGCTCACAGGTCACTTATGCCGACTGCTTTACATGAAAAAATTCTTAACAATTCTAGACATCTCTCCTTCACAAGTTCGCAGAAGTTTCCTTTGTGTAATCGTCGAGCTCATAATCGCGCAGAGCTAGGGTGAGCAGAAAGTTTTCGAAATTCAAAAGGCTCTCCTCGCCTAAACAGCCGACATTTCGCGACGCCAAAGCTGGTTTGCCGCCAATGACGTCTGAGAAACGAGCGCAGAACGTCCATACTGATGACGCATCTTCTGATTGGTTGAAGCAAATTTCCCACGCGGCTCAACCACGACGCGTCGTCAGTATGAAATTTCTGCGCGCGTTTCTCAGGCGTCATTTCGAGAAGAAACCAGTAGGTGGCGTCACTCAGTCGGAGCGACTGTCATTGGTTTGATATTAGTTTCTGTTAATGTCTCACCTCCAAACCTCCTAATTCATCTTGATATAGCATCGTTATGATCCCGAGGTCAGTGTGTTCCCCGCAACGTAGCTGACCAGGTTTCACCTTTGTCGGGTCAGCTTTTGGGTAGTAAGTGTAGCGAAGCGCAGAATTTCCTTCAAGCTTCCCAGTATGTTTGAAAGCAAAGTCAAAAGTTGTAGGATCCTGGGATGAAACAAAGTAGTTAAGTTAATTCAATATCATTTGTGAGTCATAATCCTTCCTGTTGCTGTCAGACTAACAGGATCAGGAATGGGGTATTAATTCGGCTTTCCCGCTCATTTTCACGACAATCTCATGTCATCTCCATCCAGAATACTGTTCTCTTTAGCAATACCGCATCCTGTGCCAAGATTAGTACTTCAGCTTTTGTTTATTTATAAAGATCTCTAACCATTGATCTTCCTTTTTGAGTTCCTCCCTAACTGACTAATTTGTTCTGTGCTCCGTCCATGATACTTTAAAAATTTTTCTGTCTCACTTCATTTCAAAAGCGTTAATTCTAACCCGCCTACAAACTTTTATTCCATTCAAATTCGTTTCTTTAGCTGATACCACGTGAACATAACACACCATAAATGATGGAACGGCTATTCCATTAAGGAAATAAGAAAAAAGTTTAGTAGATTCGCTTTTATGTTCTCTTTATTCGTCAATTTATAGTCAACGGACCAATTACATCGAATTTTAACCCCGCCAAAATGGCCCAATATGGAACTTACCAGACCCATCCCAATTGTGACAGTTGAGAGCACCCTTAAACTGAGCTCATGAGTATCTTTCCATAAATTCAACACATGTTCCTCGAAGTTGGGAACTTCCGCTGGCCAAAGCTGCAAATGACCGATAATAACGAGCAATTATTAACACTGATCCTTGACTGGAACGTTCACGGCGCACGCTATTGTTGTCATTGCAACTTAGTGGCCGTTTTTATGCTAAAGACGTTAAAGTGTCTAGCTATGAACGGTAAATAAGACAGATGCATTTAATGTCTTCTTAAAGTGCGTCATTCAGAATCATTTAACAAACGACTTTCTCGCCTCAGACATAAGAAGTGTCTAGTATGAAAACGGAACGCCGTAAACTTTGAAGCATTTGTGCCCAACTCGTCCAGAAGGGACTGGGAAGAGTCAGTGTTTTCTCTTTTTTCACAAACTCTGTTATTTTTCCCAATCATCTCGACAACTTTTATGCGTCCCGTTTTTACACCAGTCGAGTTTAAAGCAGCCAGTGGTACACAAACTGTACATGGGTATCATCAGCCTAGTCCCTAAGCGTTCTCTTTTGACTTGTTGTCGGCGCGAAGTCTGGAAAAGGGTAAACGAGCCTCTGTTTCAGTGACGTCACAGCTCACGGTAGAGTTCAGGATTGACTTAAGTGAGAACGGCAAGGGAATAGGTTAGGGGTATCAGGTATGTGGGGCAAAAATTTACTACGCGATCAGCTAGTGCGAGTTTTGGAACCAAGATTTCGACCTTTGAAATACTGTAGGAACCGCTTCAAAATTGGCCTTTAACTTTCACTCTCAGTTTTTGGCCGTTCCAGACCCCTTTAGTGTATTAGCGCTATAACTTGTTTCCAGAGAGAGATTGTTTCTCGTAAGTCCCGTAAAATTTTCGGGCAAGGAAAGCTATTTTATGAGCGTCATGTTTGCATCAAAGATTCAAATAATTGTGTTAATTTTGAAATCCTGAAATGAGACTCAAACTTGGCTTGTTTTGTTATGAAGTTTCGCCCACAGTAGCGCCAACAGCCAAAAACCTCACTGCACGAATCCAACACTGGATACGCAACTTCAGTCGATATCTCCTACCTTGAAAACATTACAGTACGCAAAAAATAACTTCCGGAAACTTCTGGAAACTTTGATTCCTCTACACTGTTTCTGAAAGCGTTAATAATCTCTAAGCGTTCCCGGCACAAAACCACGGTTCTAAATTAAGTCCACATGCTTTTTATGAGAACATTTTGCATTGTATTTCAAATCAGGTCACGTTTTTAGATTAATTCTCATTATTATTATCACTACTACGTGTCTACGGGCTGAAAAGTTACCGCACATTTGGAGGAAAAGATCTGACTGGCACTATAGCTGAACTCGTTTGTAGAAATTAAAGATGTAATCGCCGTGAATCTCAAAATGTTAAGTTGCTAGACTTGTTCTTGCAAGTACGAATATCTTAGTGGAGTCACTGTCCAAAATAGTAGAACAAGTCAATTTATCTGTTATATATTATTATCTTATATTCATATCGGTATTTCATCGGATTAAATAGGTTAACTTTTTCAGCTCTCCTTGGTGTGGCTTTTCATTGGATAACTTGGCATCTAGCTATTGACTTACGAAGTCATCCTCCAAGAAATCTTTTATATCGAAGCATTCCTTTAGATCACCTGGTGTCTTTTCTCGCCGATTAACACTGCAATCAAAAGACAATACGTTAAAGGAATAAAACTATAGAACCTATAGAACAAAAAAAGATAAATTTTTTAGGATAACGAAGTCGTTCGCGCGGGGTTGTCTGACGTAAATAGGCCCACTACGCGAATATCAGCGGCGCGAACATGTTGGGGGTTAAACCTCTACCAGCAGGGTGTCAAAAGTACAGTTAACTCTCTCTCGACTCTCTCAGACGGACACCTCTGGGACCGGCACCAAGTTTCCGTCTTGGAGAGATTACTGTCGTATAGAGAGTTCAATAAAGAGAGTAAAGAAAGGCAGGGACCAACTCTAGGTGTCCGATTTACAGAGGTGTTCGTTAAGAGAGAATCGACTGTATTGACAATTGTGTGACGTAACGTTACTCTACAGCGGAATTTCTGATCTCATCTAGCCTGTTCCAGGCGTTCAGATTGTGGGGAAGGCCCAACCCACAATAAACTATCTGAACGACTGGAAAGATCTCAACAATCTTTCTTGAAACACAGACAGCTAATTTGCATTGTCAAACGATGGAAGAAAAGTATGGGCTACTGTTTAATTGTTCCTGAGTGCAATAATTATGCACCGGAAAGTCTTACATGCTAAATTTTTCGTTTTTTCTGCCATATTTCACGGTTTGTTGAGATCCAGAGAATTTGCTTCCATGGCAACGTGACGTATCCCCCTCTCGTCTGTTTCATTTATGAAATTAACTCCATATGCGTAAAAGGAACATTTAAAGCGTGATTGAGAGATGCCCTGCTACTGATCTGATTCGGATCTTAACATCAAGTGGATCAAAGCTTCGTTCAAGAAAATTTCGTTTATTTTTATTTGCGGCTTTCCCCATTCCTATCGTCCCCCGGCCCCGCGCGCTTTTTTTCCCCTTTCCCCCGCCTCCCTACGACGCAAAGAGCCGCCGATCAGCGGAGAAGAGCGTGTCAAGGCGGTTTAGACAACTCATTTTCGCTTAGGTAAGATTGCAAATAGAAAAAAAAAAAATTAACTGCATCGCCCCGTAATTCTTACCTTGATAACTTAGAGCTAGTTTATTTTTTATTCCAAAGGCTCTGTTGTAACAGCAGTATAAAACACATATATGATTTGCGGTCGGATAACAAAGCTGTTTAACCTATGGCTTTACGTGCTGCACTTGTGACTACTCTAAAGAGTTAACTACCTCTCTCTTTCCAATGCGTCCCACCCATTTTGACTGGCCCTTTCCTCTTTTTTGTATTTTTCTTTGACTTCACTTTCCAAAGTGAAAAACCTGTCCCCAGCGCTGAATGCGGCATCAACCTGCAATTAAGTACAGTTATTGCATTATAAACAATTAAACAGACAAAATAAGATAATAATCAGGATAATCGGGTGGTTTCAGCACACCCATTTTCTTGCGAGATTATGTCGATAAAGTCTTTTGTTTAATAACCTCGCGTTTTTAGTAAAGGCAAGTTAGTTATTCTCCGGGGGAGAGATTACTACCTCTCATATATCAAGCTATTTATAGGATGTACGGTCCTAAAGGGTCTGGTTTTTTAACAATTGGCCCTGAGGAGGGGTACTCTGGATTCCAAGTGACGGGATGATCCAACCTAACTTCGTCTTCCGGTCACTTAGACCGAAGGGGTGGAGGGGTGGCGGTTGTGGACAATTGAATGGGGCAAAAATCAAAACCAGGATGTCAAAATCCCTGGAACTGTTTCGAATATTGCGCAAAAATCCCTACTTAATGTCACACGCACAAAAAACTACGACACTTGTTTAAATTTTCTACCCCCAAGAATCTTGCGATCATCCTCCCTTCACTTGGAATCCGGTACCCCCCGCCACCCCCACTTTCCCCGCTGGGCTTTTTTCTCACTGGAACAAGGATCGTTTTTACAAAACGAAGAACTCAACGATATCGTTTGTTTAAGGGACGAACAGAACGTTTTACTGTCTTTCCGCCGTTTTCTCGTGTTTCAACAGTTGTTCAAACTAAACTGGGATTCAAGTCTTCAGTCTTTGCTTCAGTTGAAGACACCCATCGGGACGCCTACTTCTTTAACGTCCTTTCCAATCAAAGCTAAAGCCCCGAAGCCAATACCCTGCCAGCAAAGGTTTCTCTCTGGGATGGCTTCTAGCATTTGCGAAGTCGTTCACGTGGCTTGTCAGTCGCAAATAGAAAAAAGTTAGACCTAGTTAGACCTTGGTGTAAGTGTATTTTAATGCAAAATCGCTAATTATGTTGTGTTCTTAGAAAATATAAAGAGAAAAGTTATACCTTTTCTTGGGTAAGGCCATGGTTGGTAATATAAGCGAATCCCACTGTACTAAAATGCTTCACCATCTGCCTGGCTAATTCTTTTACTGTAGGATCATCACGGTCAGGTACTTGTTCATGTTTGAGGCTCAGCGCTTCGAAGTTCACAATCGGAAGATCATCGGTGGAGCCCATTGCGTGCGATGCAGTGCAAGGAACTTAGAACACTGTAATTGTGAAAAAGATATTCAAGACAGGTGTCCGTTGAATCCTTTTTTGGCACTACAAATTACATGTGTAGCAGCTCTCGAAAGCCTGTATCTGATTGGCTACATGCATTTCATGGGTAGAGAGGGTAGCGTGCTTTATGATTGGCTAATACAGATAAAGATTATCACTTAGATGTCATCGCATCCGGCTTGTTACCCCATTTCACTTGTGTTTTTCGTTCAAATTAGGTCGCATGCAAAATGATTACACAGCTATATCGAGAGGGAGATTTCGGCATTCATTCAAGTAAACCGCAAAAGACAATTAGCCTTGTCAAGAGGTAGTCAGCTGAAGCTTTGATTTTCAACTCATATTCTATGTATCGTAGGTTATCCGTTTACAGTTACTTACTTCGTCTATAGTGTTCAGTACTCGATGGAAAGAAAGTCGACTAAACGGCGTTTAAACCGGCCGTAGGACACAGATTGGCTATGAACTAAAGGTAAGCGAGCTTTTTGAATCAATATTTCGCGTGATCATGATTTTTTTCTTAGCGTTGTAGATTCGAATACATGTGATAAAATTCGAACAATAAGGGCCCGAATCACATGTAATAATGCAAGAAATATCGACCTTCGTTATCTTAAAGGCTACTAGTACAGATAGACAAACAAGAAGACTTCATATCTTTAAGATTTTTGCATTTATTTGGCATCAGCTAATACACTAATAATTCTAGTATATTCCAACCAAATGACCTCTGAAGCCCAAACCCACACATAGTGCGCTTGGGTTGCCTGTGGTTTTAATACCTTTGGTAGTTGAATTGTAAAACAATTTGGCATATAGGCGGTACGCATCGACCAGTTACAATGAGGATTTTCCTGATCAAAGCGTAGGTTTCTCATAAAAGTCATAATTGTGGGAAAAAAATCTGGAAATTTCGCCTTTTTCCACTAGTTTTCCTGATTATAAAACTCTGTTTCTAGTTCTTCTCTTAATAGGCAACATTTTGCCTGGTCGTGCAATGTATGGCCAGTTATGATGAAGTTTACCAGGACTGGAGCGTAAATATCACCCTCCGATCATAGTTTTTTTTTTTTAGGAAAGAGGAATCCAGAAATTTTTCCTTGTTTAAGTTGTACCAGGGGGGGAAGCCATCAATCAAATTCGTGTAGTTATCAATCAAATGGTTGCTATATAAAGTTGACGAGAGCATGTGGGAGATTGTCGGAGCAAGCAAAACTTGATCGGCAACAACTTGGTCCAACTTGGAACAGGTTAGGGAAAGTATGGCCACGGAGGATGTTCCTAACGTTAGCGTAAGTGTTCTTTTGTAGCATCACAGTTAATTTTGTGTTGTCAAAGTTTGTGATTTCTTCTCACCAGCGACGTTTTGTCGTGACGTACGTACGTGTGTTTTTTTAAATGACTGGACACAACCTACAAGGTGTGTTGTGAATCAGGTATGTGTGAATTCAAATCTGGCCGTAGGCTTGTTTAATTCTTTCTCCAGGGGCACCCAACGACAATTTTTTGAAAATATCTGTTCGGAAGACGATTTGAAATCTAGAATTTTCGGAACATATGTTGTTAAATTTCTCGCTTGCCTGCCTCTCCTAGGATTTTCGAACCCCTCCCAAAATCGTATAATTGCCCATTTTTAATGGATTTTTACCCTAAAAAGGTCACCTAGAATTTTCGGGGCCATTTTTCCGGCTGAAATTTTCGAAAAAGTAAGTTTTGATCCCTATAATTCTCGGATCGCTAGACTTTCAGCTAGGAAATCCGAACAGATGAAAAATGTTTAGGGGATATAATATGCCTGTATCTACCGTATCTACGATATAATATGCCTGTATCTACCGTTTGAAGGCACACCTTCAATTTTGTAAACGATACTTGGAGGTAAACAACAAAGCTTCTAATATAGCTTGTTGAGCAGAGCTTGGTCGTTTTCCTTTAAATATCACAATCAATCAAAAAATTCTCAAATGCCGCGTGATTTTGTATATACAGTCTAAAGATGAGGAACTTCGCTCTCGTCAAACAAGCTTTTTTTAATGTCATTCGACTTACACTGTAATGGCAAATAGCTTCCACTCTCATTTAATGAATATGTCAGTGAGAATACTTTGTGGGGGTGTGTTCGAGCAACTCGCTCGCTACACGATGAGGTACCAGGAATCTGATTTACATCTTCCTTTTATTCTTCTTAATCTTCTTACAACTTCTACTTACTCTACTACTACACTACTTCTCCTACATCTCCCTAATAACTAGTTCAAGTATAGTAGCGGTTTTAATAGCCAAAGCTGGACATGTTTGGGTTAACTGACCGGAAGAGTTTCTATTGTATATCTTATCTCTAACACTCGGCAACAGGTTTGCTCTCGTTAGGGAATAGACTAGCCTACGCACAGCCACAACTGATAAGTACCAAATAACGAAGGTCAGCTCTAACACCACAAACACGACCACCTGTAACATTCCTAATATGGCAATAAGTAAATTCGCGAGCTAAGCATAACTTCAAGTACAAGTAAAAACAAAAGATCAAAACAGGAAAACAGTATATCGAAGTATACGTGGACAAAAACAAGACTTAACGAAACAAAAACTAAACTTAAAAAATAGGATAGATCCGTCTTAAAAATAACTTTCAAAATACTCCACAACAACTTTAAGCTTCCTGACTTTAACCCTGATTTATTAGATATAGCTATGGTAAAAAGCTATGTAAGTTCAATGAAACAGGAATATATCTCACATTGGCAAAACACCCTTAACTTCAACATTCTCAAAAACTTGAATTTTATAGATCTTTTAAAACCGATCATACCTCCTGTAGTCACTTAGACTTAACAAGAGGAACAGCTGGGAGAAGGGCTTTAGTAAAACTACGAATAAGCAATCACAAACTAATGATAGAAATAGGCAGATACAATCAAACTATAAAGGATAATAGCCATTGCCCTTTTTGTGGATGCAATGTAATAAAAGACAAAGTTCACTGTCTTTTTCAATGTCCTACATACTCTATGATTAGCAATAAATTTTACTATAAAGTCAAGACTCTGATTCCAAATATTACCCAGTTACCTATAAACGGTTTGATCAATGAACTGATGAACTCTTCTAATTACTTTATCAATGTACAATTCATAAAATATATTTCAGCTTGTTTTGATGTTCGTGACAAATTATTATCAAAGTAACGTAATTGTCCTGTGTTGTAATTCTGATTCCTAAACATAGCTTTTGCAGTACTGTATGTGTTCGTATGGTCATGCAAATAAAGCTCGTTGTTGTTGTTGTTGTTGTACACCGTTTAAATACTAAAATACGTTCCCCAAAGCTATGTTTAAGTGTTTTTGAACTATATTCTCGTTGGGTGCCCCTGGTGTCTATAGACTGGTGAATCTTTCCCATATTTAATAAATGCCGCTTGTCACTTCTCAATCATAGATTTCAATTTCACTGTGATCCAAGGTTTGTCATATACATGAGTTTTTACTGCTCTAAGTACAAAACCTTAAGCGAGTAAACCCTCTTTCGTGTAGAATAATCGCCTCCTCATTTCTCGACCTAATCTCCAAGCAAGCCAGACTGAGGTCGCTGTAAGCGCGTTCTTGTTACCCGGCCTTCCTTTCAGGAAGAGACGGATATAGTTTTGGCCTTGTTTTTTATTCTTCGTCGTCGAATCGCCCTCTGGTGTTTAAAGCGCATGCCTGTACTGGCGGATTATTACGTGATCGATTTCCGGCAAATTCTTTAATGGCTTACAAAATCTCCTTTACATGTTGTCGAGAACAAAAGGCAGCTTTTTTGTCGGTCGGTAGCGTTAACTTTGTGGTTTTGTTGCCTCTATGAGAGATCGACAATTATTTTGCTCGAAATGTTTAGTGATATGTGTTGTCTAGAGGATAATGTATCCAGGAACTGTCAGACAAACACAGTCGCCCGATCCTTTTAATCGAGATCGGCGTTGCGATCGCTGGTTGCGAGAAGAAGAAATGCTAAAAAGGTGGGTAATGCTGCCATTTTATGTTTAGTGCAAGTCACGAGAATTTATATAGCAGTTGAAGAAACACTACTGGGCTTTGTTTTGGCGAGTAAGCGTGTAACGAGGTGCTAGGAAGAAGCAGTTTTATATAAACGTATGGACCTTTTTTGTGCTAAATTGTACAACTTAACTGTTTCAGAAATTTTATGCTTTATAGCTTTCATCGCAAAACAGTAAGACACATTAGAAAATTTAAAAGCAGAGAAATTTCTTTGATTTAGTAATATAACATAGTTTGCACCTAGTTGCAGGAAAGTGGCAGTAATTACCGTTTCCGTGCATTAATTTTCAGTCATCAAAACAAACAAATCTGACTGTTCATCGCAGAAGTGCTTGGTCCAAGTCCCGTGCTTCCCGGCTGTCTCGGTATAAAAACGAAAGAAATATTCTTTGCCTTTTTTTTTGGCATATATTGATTAACTTGCATCGAGCTCGCACGGAAGCGGCAGGTTTGTAAAGCACGTAGAGTTGTTTGATTCTAAAATTCGACATGATTTTGATCGATCTAACAACATCTCACTGTTAAATTAAATCAAAGATTACATGTAAGCCTAGAGCTTTTTAAAAAATGGGCGATTGCTTACTATTGAATTTCGATTTTGAAAAACTCCATTTCGATCGATCCAACATTATTAGAAATTTCAAAATTATCTATGCAAGAAATTTTTCTCTTTGCTGTGTTCAGCTACCGTACATTCAAACTTGCAATTTTTAAAAAAGGATCTACAAATCGACTATAATATTCTGTATTTTAAGTTGGTTTTTGGATTATCCTCAACGAGGTACACAAGGGTATAGGGTTGGGTTTTCTGCGGTTACTTCTTTGCTTGTTGTTGAATCAATAACAAGGCAATGAAATATTGACATATCCTTTATTTATTTACTTTTTTTTCAGAGAAGATGGACTTGATCCCAAATCAAACGATAAGTGCAGCAACACAGTTTTCTGATGATGAATTAACTAAAAGAAGATGCCGGTAGTTTGTCTTTGAAGTACCTGTATCAGAGTGACAATAATATGAATAAAGATCTTACTCATGGGAAGGTCTGGGTTTTTTACTCCTTTGTAGTAATTTAGCATGTACAATAAACACTTTAGAAACCAGCACAAATTTAAAATCCTGGCATAATTATTCCAACCATTATGTTCTCCTTTTCATATAGGGTGTTATTTCAAAGATTTTTCACTCAAAATATTAGTTTACTACCTAAGATTGTGACTTAAGCTCATGCTAATTTAAAGAAAAAGAAAACTAGCTGCAACACTACTTTGAAGCATTATGCAGTCATGGTCAAGTACACCCCTTTGGAACGTTCGAGTCTAATTTCCAGTCTGATTTGCCAGCCGGTAGTATTTTTTTCCATTTATTCATCATCAATTCATCATCAAAGTTCATATGGGCTGTGGTGCATTACTGCATAGTGCACATTTTTCTCAAGCGCTCTATCATTTTATGAACTAAAAGAAGGCCGGGTTCACCCATTCGTGCGTCTTGTCTTTTATCAAATCATGGCATGACGTTAAGGTCTCTAGATAAAGGCTCCGAGGGGGTGTCTCATTTTTTGTCTAGGATTACTCTGGCGCATCGTTTCTGTAAAATTGATTACGTCTTGGACGCACGGTTTGTTTGCTTCATGTCCCCAGACAACAACTCCCGTACTCAAGTATTAGCTGCATAAGTGAGTTGTAACCTGAGATAAGGCTCAGTTTTCGTTTCGCTTTATAAATAACATTCCGTCGGGCAAAGCGAAACGAAAAGAGAGCCTGATACAAACCTTTTACGAAACATCTGCCGCCCACTTTTTTTGATTGACTGACATTTGCTGAATCAGCCAACCAAAACTGATTACTTCGAATCCGTTACTTTTTTTTTTTTGTATGCAAATTTTTCATAGGTGGGAAAACTGCAGACTAGCTGACTTAAAAAATACGCTGTGGCTATATGGCCGGTAACCGGTCAAGGTTTTCAAAATACTAAATGGCCGGCAGTTCTATATTCTTAGTAAATTTCACAAAATCGAAAGATTCCAGCTAATGTAAACTATCATACGTCGATTTAGAAAAGTCAAGCGATCCTGAAATGCTTTACAGATCTCAAGTCTAGTGTTTGGTTTACGCTGAACCATGTTTTGTGACACTTTTCAGCTCGACTGCCGGTCAAGGTTTTCAAAACACTAAATGGCCGGCAGTCCGTTATTCTCAGTAAATTTCACAAAATCGAAAAATTCCAGCTAATCTAAACTATAACATGTCGTGATCCTGATCAAACTAGCCGGTTTTGTGGGATTTCTATATCATGTTTTTGTTGGTCGCGAGTCTTTGAATGTTCGTGTGTTGCAAAACATGATTTCCTCCTCTGAGCCCAGCGCAAACCGAACACTAGACTTGACATCTGTAAAGCATTTCAGGATCGCTTGACTTTTCTAAATCGACATATGATAGTTTAGATTAGCTGGAACCTTTAGAGTTTGTGAAATTTACTGAGAATAACGGACTGCCGGCCATTTAGTGTTTCGAAAACCTTGACCGGCAGTCGAGCTGAAAAGTGTCACAAAACATGGTTCAGCGTATTATTAACCAAACATTATATTAGACTTGAGATCTTTAAAGCATTTCAGGATCGCTTGACTTTTCTAAATCGACGTATGATAGTTTACATTAGCTGGAATCTTTCGATTTTGTGAAATTTACTAAGTAATATATCAAACATGAGATGCAGTGTTTCATCACCAGATGAAACACCGAGAAGAGAGTTGAAAATACGACGCGCAGCGGAGTATTTTTGACGAACTTCGAGGTGTTTCATCTGGTGATGAAACACTGTGTCGAATGTTTGATATTTCTTCTCAAACAAAATCATTTTTGAAGGAGAAAGTAAGGATGCAAATACTAAGCAGTGTTTCATCCGATTTCCAAACACTCATTAAACATTAATTTCCTTTGTATTTTCTTAATGAATTATTAATGAGTTTGAGAAGAATATAGAACTGCCGGCCATTTAGTGTTTTGAAAACCTTGACCGGCAGTCGAGCTGCAAAAATTTCAAAGTGTCACAAAACATGACTTCCTCCTCTGAGCCCAGCGCCAACCAAACACTAGACTTGAGATCTGTAAAGCATTTCAGGATCGCTTGACTTTTCTAAATCGACATATGATAGTTTAGATTAGCTGGAATCTTTCGATTTTGTGAAATTTACTGAGAATATAGAACTGCCGGCCATTTAGTATTTTGAAAACCTTGACCGGTTACCAGCCATATAGCCACAGCCTAAAAAATAGGTTTTCCCTTTTAATTTTTTAAACTAAAAATATAACAGTCTGCACAATCACAGTTAACTTCTTACGAGGTTAAAGGAGATCTGCGAGGTTATTTCTGTTGCGTACAAAGTAAAACGTTTTCGAAAAAACGGCGACAAGATGTTCTAGTTTAAACATTTTGGCTAGACGCGCTCGAATTTAAAAAACTGAAAATTCTATTTTGCTGTTGCCTTTATATTTTCCTCGACAATTTTGCCCGATTTTCCTTACATGAATCTTTAAAAATCTTGGAGAAATAAATCGGCAACTTTTTCAAAGGATATATAGGTAAATTATCTCAGAACAAACCAAACAAGTTCTCAGTCAAGTGCATTTAATTTTTAGTCCCGTGAGTACACTTGCAATTTGCGAATCTACTAGAGAAACAAACGTCTAAAAAAATATATACTTTTTACAAATCAAGGTAAATATTATCTACCAATTTGGAAAGAAGAAACGACACTACTAAAAATGCATGCTCAACTGACCTATAAACAAAACGAAAAACAATCATGATTAGGCCTACTCTGGGACCTTAAGTCGCCGTAATTTTAGGCGACTTAAGGCGATTTAAGGCGACTTTAGGAAAATTTGGTCAAAATGTTGCGTGACTTAAGGCGATTTAAGGCGACTTTAGGTGATTTAAGGCGACTTTAGGCGACTTAAGGAGAAAAAGGTGACATTTAGGTGAGTTACATGTTAGTGTCAATATGTTGCAGTTAATTTTTAATTTCAGTTAATTTTTGGTTTCCCTTTGTTTTAAATTCATTAGCATACATAACCATACCCAGAAACGATGGAAAAATAAAAATTAACTGAAATAAAAATGAACTACAACATATACAAAATCAAAATCTGATAACACTACCTCTCTAGGGACACAATGTTGTAGCATAAGTTAATTCAGTCTTGAAGACATCTACATTAGTCTTCCAAATTTTCAACAATCTCAGCTACCTAATATTTTGAACATTAAATATCAAGGTAGCTTGTGTTGCAGGTGTATTCTAACCGTGGTTAGTAACATTCGTGAAGCAGCTCTAATATCCTTGTTCTGGGCCCTGATGCACTAAATGAATTACCAGCATTTTGAGTTCCCCTTCAACATGATTGGCAAATGGACAATGGCATTTTTAACAGTCCAGTCCTGGCATGTTCTCTAATCCTGATACACACACAGGGGGCCCAGAACTAGGATTTTGCCACTGTTTTGCAGATGGACTTAACCCAGAGTTTAGTTCCATCTGTGGCACAGGCTAATATCAAGGGTGTTGGTTTAGTATTACATTAGCAGAGACAAAATCTGAGTTAGAAGCAACCAAAAGGGTAAATTTTCTCTTGGTCTTTAAATGCATTATTTCATAATATAAGGGACAAAAAATCAATGGTTCCTGCATTTCTTTTTCCAAAAAATAAAACCATAAAAGTAGAGTATTTCAATACATCTCTGTAACATACTGTGAGCTGGTTTGTAGCAAAAACTTTATATTGAAGTGTCTTTTTTTCATAATTTGACAACAAACATTTAAGTAATTAATTTAAAACATCTAAAATCACTTATCGATATCGCACATTATGGAAATGACGATCCCCATTGTATGTCTTGGCAGTTGCTCTGCCAATGTTTGTCCCCACACGCTTGGCTAAGAGGATGTTTTTCCAATTGAATTCAAAACAAAAAGTTTGTAGTTCTCGCCGTATATATATTGCTCCTTTCCTGTCTCAGTCAAACAAAACACTTCCAAATACTTGCTTCGCTAGTGAACCGTACTCTCTTATCCATGGTCTCTCTGGAAACTTTCCAGTCGGGTTGATTTCATGAGTGCATTTATGCACCAGCAGAAACGTAAACAACTAAGCTTAGCTTCAACCAACCTCTCTCGGTCTGTTCCACGCGGCAGCGTTTACGCTCTCAGCACAAAAGGAAGCATTATGCGTCATGTTTAAACCGATGGCAGTACCAAGTGTAAACGTTTCCATTATTATGTCAGAAATTTCCATTTAAAAGGAGATCTTTATACGAAAACGCGAGGTACAACATTCTATCCGCCATTTTGCTTCTCCCAGAATTCCACTGCAGTCGCAAGCTAATTTCCATGGTTTCTCGGTCCCGCCCTCTCCCCGCCTCCAGACCAGTTAGTCACGTGATCAAAACACACTACTTTCTGGGCGGCCATAACGTAGAGGAAAGAACAGTATTATTTCGCTTTTCTACGTTCTTCATCAATAATGATCGATTACATCAAATCGTTTGGCAGGGAGCAATCACGACAACATAAACAAAGAGCAGTATTACGCACCTTCGATGTACAAAGCTTGAATTTCTGTCTGGAAGGGAAGACCTAAAGAGACGACTGTACAAGCTAAGCTAAGTGTTCAAGTTTATAAGAGTGATTGTGTTTCTGTCAATGATAGATGGATATAATTCGACGGTAAATACAGATCAGAGGTTGTGTGCCGGAGAAAAAACTTATCATTAGTTGCTCTTAAAATCTGGGTCGGTAATTTACATGGACACTTTTTTCGATTGACCTTTAGACTTGTATTAACTACCAGAAAATTTAGATTAATGTTGTGGCGGCAATAATTGTTTTTTTCTCTCCCTTCAACCTACCTGTATTGATCTTAGTTACTTGAAATGTCTTTCAATGTTGGACTCTCACAAAGCAGTAGAAAAGAGTTTTAACTATATTTTGTTCAGGGTGCAAAGAAAGTCGGCTTTACAGCTTGCCTAGCATACACTAGCCTGAAAGCCATTTTGACTAACCCCAATTTTTTTTATGAATGGGACTGATTACAGTTCTTCTGTAATCTGAATTCCCTAAAAAACTTTACTTGCCAGCCAGGCAAGTTAAAAACGCAGTTCACTAGCCCAATCATAAAATCCAGTACCCCAGGGCTATTGCCTGGACACTACTCTGTCTACTCTCTTTGCACACTGTTTAATGTAGTTTAGCTAGAACTTGAACCTTTGAATGCCTTTTTAAACAATATTTTTACTGAGAAATATGAGACAAACCTCCCGGATGAAATTAATAAAATACCTGTACAAGTGACTGGATAAAGTTGTGTACTATATGTTGTCATTTTTGCATAAACAATACAGGAATGATTATTCTTGTATTGCTTACGACTAATTATTACGTGTAGTAAATTGTGTAAAGTAATTAAATGTATAAATTAGAGGGCTGGAGAAGAAATTAATGGGTCTTAAGTCACCGTGGGAGTTTTTTTGTGGGGGGTGGGGTGGGTCTGTGGCTAATATTATTGAACACGGGTTATTATACACTTTATGAGAAATCATGCATTCTGGAAATAGAAAACTAAAAAAGTAATAGCTACAAGACAATTTGAACCTCGTTAAGATTTGAATGATTTAGTGACTTAAGGAAACTAAAGGCAACTTTAAGCGATTTAAGGCGATTTTAGGCGACTTAAGGCGACTTAAGGCGACTTTGGGCGACTTTAGGCGACTTTAGGTCCCAGAGTAGGCCTCATGATTACAAACACACTTTGTAGTTCTCTTTAGTTGTGTTGTTCCTTTACTGCAAGTCTGAAAAGCTCGCTAAATTTATTAATCGAAATTAAGAAACCGCAAACAGCCAACGAGCGAGGACACTAGTTTTCCTGGTTTATTTTTTACAAAACGCGAAGGCAAACAACAAGTCTGTTTAGCGCCACTACATTGTTGTAGCTTTTATGATAATATCTACAAAAATTCCTTGAGCAGCGATGCGACATTTTTCGTCTGACACTTCACAGTTGGCGATTGAGGTTTCTTTCGCAGTGAGCCTCCGCTTGCGTACCCTGTTCAGAGAAGTCATTCCCGGCTAAACTTTCAAATGAAACCAGTTTTAGGATGGACAGTATTTTGATTTGCACTCGTTTGTTGGTAAATCAAAAGGCACATTCTACACATTAGAGAGCTTAAGCAACTACGACGACGACGACCACAACGACGACTTCAAAAAAACAATGGCTTTAATGATCAAAACAACAGCTTTGCACGTGCAACACGCTGTTTACTACGTGAAACCTTCTAATTTAACGTTTTATGGAGGACGTGGACATACGACGACGAATTTTCCTTCATCTTTTTGAACCTGAATAAAATTCTTAAGAATTCAACCCCAGGAAAAGTCGCCTGCATTTGACATATTGAGTGGGTCCAAATAGACGCGATTAAGTCTGAAAGAAGGCAAATTCATTTTTTTACCGACGTTTTCACTGCCGTCGTCGTCGTCCTTGCTTAACTATTCAACAACTTGCAGAGAGATTAAACTCTGCGATACACTCACATTAGTTCCGTAAATAAAGCAAATCCTGACAAGATATGAACAACCATCTGAATTTTCTGAATTTCCATGGCACATAGTAAGGCATATTTTCCTACTATGAGACCATAAAACAATGAAAAAGACAGCAAAATCGGTCCTTCTCTCCGCCGTCGGCGGATCATTCGCGAAAACAACCACGCGAGGAATATAAGCGCTTACAACTTCCGTTGATTACAACAGCCAATCAGATCTTGTGGCATTGTTCTAACAGCCAATCAGCGTTGCGGCGAAAATCTGGCCGCACTGAGCACAAACTTGGGAGAGTTTGTATGAGGTCCAATTTTAGCGGTGGCCGTTTGAGAGAATGTATGAGAACCGCTAAAATTGGGCCTGATCTCAGGTTAAGTGAGTTGTAAAACAAAGTTCTCAGCTTTCAATCACAGAAATTTATCTGTTCTTTTCAAAAGGCCAATTCGATACGGTTGTCTAAAAACAGCTGTCTATCTTTATGCCAAGTAGTTTAGTATCGGCTACAGAATCAAGATGAACCTCAACTGTTCTCACAAAGGGGTGACGAATGGTCTTTGCGAGCAATCGCGAGCGTGCGAGCACGAGCAGAGATAAAAAATTTGCTTTGCGAGCAGCGAGCAGTTTAGAGAGTACAACTCGCGAGCAGCGAGCTCTTCTTATATTTTCCGCTTTCAGCAATCCATATGGAAATCCTTTTCTTTAAAATAAGACAGAAAATATTTTTAAAACGGGGTTTTAATTTAGAGCGCACCAAGTTCTTAGAAGTTAGTTTGAGTGACACCTTATCGAGATCTAACCAATTGCAGTCGCGTTTGATGCCAATTGACGTCACATTTTCGCTTCACTTCATCACGCACGTGTTCGTACGGATCAGTAAGCAAAGTCACAAGAAGAACAAAGCTACAAGAAGCTGGAAGAGCCAACTGAAGAAAACTTGTAATTGTGTGACATGCTGGCAGGTATGTTTTACTTCGTTTGGTTTTTAGGGCATACAAACAACAAATGATCCCGTAGTTGAAATTAGCTGGTGGCCTCCACAGACTAGATAAGCTTATTAATTGTCGACAACGGTTTGTTTTTGACAACTAAATGTTATCGACAACTAAAAAAACGCAGTGTGTGAGACGAGTTGTCGACAACTAAACGCTAAATTTAACTGTTGTCGAGAGAGGATTATTGGAGATGGGGGAAAAATTGACAGTTGCTCAAATGAAGGGGTGTCTTTCCTTGTGGATGAATGAAAATGTAAGAAGTATTGGAAAGGCGAGAGCTTCAGAAATATTAATTCATGGTTTGTCTCCAATGGCTCTTGTGTCTGACGTAAAAATAGAAGGCCTTTTCTTAAGTCAACAAAATTCTAGTGTGATTTTGAAAATGGCAGTCAAATCCAACGGTCTAGCCTTCGAAGCACCAACAGAGGACTTTGTAAGTCTCCCTGGGAGTGCCTGTGTGACAGGCCTGGCCATCATGAACAGCCAAACGGAGGACCTTTGTGTGGCCGATTCTAGTCCATCTGGAGGAATCTACTTGGTAGATTGCAAAGACGCATCTTTCACCAAGCTCATAAAGAAGGGATCACCGTCCTTGAAGACTGTCGTCGATGTTTCCGCAACAAGCAAGGGAAACTTAGTGTTTTCCCATGTGGAAGCAAGGAGGATTGGTAGATTTGATTCCCGTGCAGCAAATTATATCGTGGGGTCAGGAATTGATGCATCAAAAGATGGTTGCGAGAAAACGGCTTCTTTTGTCCAACCAACTGGCATCTGTGCAGAAAGAGAGACAATATTTTTGACAGACACCGGTGCAGCTGCCGTGAAAATCGTATCACCCACTGAAGCACTTGCAGATTTTTTAAAGCATAATTCTATGCTGTATACTTCACATGGGATTCACAGCAACCAACCTCCCGATCTTCTAACAGTGATCTCCATTATGAAAGAAGCAGTTTCTTACTTTGAAGAAGCCATCACTGCAGCAAGGGCCAGAGTCGGTGGCAGAACGTTTGTAGAAGGCCCTCACGGTGTTCCATCCTCCAAGACTATTTCTAGAACGAGAATGACCCTGGAGGCTTTAAAACGAATTCAACGTGAAATAGAAGCTGTACATCGAGATTACGTAAGCAAGGTAAATGTGAAAGCCTTGGTGACTCTTCTCATCGAGCATTTCGACTCAAAAATGAGATCCATTTATGACATGCCAACAGTTCAACAGTTTTGCTACCAATTTTCTGCTGCCGTAGAAGAAACTCTCAAAGAATCAGTAATTGTAACTTCAGCTATTTTACCTCGCCATACTCGTATTATGACGTTCCCGATGGGATGGTTGTCTTTAGCCTTTAGCGAGGAAAGGATGCAAAGAAGATGTAGAAAAGAATAGGCAATGGGCTAGAACTTATGGCGATAGCACACGACAGCTGAGCGTGAAAGCGAAATGAACCAAAGACAATCCAGGCACTTTGCCTATCAGCGCCTATGGCCGACCGAAGCTTCCAAACAATCCAGCGAGTTTGAAGGACCTCACCGAAAGATTGGAAGAAGAAAGTGTAACGGCTGACGTGAATGACACTTGATAGCCATATTTATAGAAATTCAACACTATACACAAAAATTTACTGTAACCCAAAGAAGGATTTACAAAATTTCGAGCAATACTGACAAGAAAGCAAGCATGCTAGCAACTGCAAAAAGTTTAGGAGCACGAACAAGCGAGCACTCGTTTAAATTTTGCGAGCAGTTAAAAATTTTTATGGACCATTCATCACCCCTTCACATTAAGATTTCTGCCTTTCAAGCAGTTAGCCCCAAACCTATGCTGTAGACAATCGCTTGCAGGGACGAGAATCGTCAGCAAACGCAAACTCAAACGCAATTTACATATGAGCTTCTGGGACCGAAAACAAGCTGAAAACTCGAACTTACCCTATGGCTATGTGGAAGACGAGCTCAGAGCACTAGCCTAATCATCAATTAACCGACTGCTGCTTCAGCCACGAACACCGTGAGATACACTTTAGAAAATAGAAGTAATTGATTATGTAACTGAAAAGGAAGCAGCGTACTTACCACGGAAACTGCGAGGTACTGTTCTCTTTGACGCAACCAGCAGTCAAATGAAGGTTATGCTCCTTGTTAGCTCTATTTCTGTACGAGTCATAGAACCGTGAAATCTCGACATTTTGACTATTTTACAATCGTAAGGTAATGAACCCTTCACCAGTTAGATCATTCTCGTCTGTTGACATTTCCATGAAAAAACGATCTTTGATCCTAGCGCACTTGTAAAATGGATTAAAGATAAGAAGGCAGTCTTTGCCAAATCATTGATATCTTATCAGAGGATTACAGTTTTTGTTTGATATTAGTCTAAAGTAAATCAACTGCGGTAAAGATACAGTCCAGTTCAGAACATCAGGTTAAATTTTCAAAGCTACTCCTGGCGTTGTTTATTTGTCAGCCAGTGAGGGAGAACCCTTACATAATTGAGACCGCAAGAAAAGGATCGGCGGTTTTGAGTTTTTTTAGAGTCGGGGTATGCATTTTTAGCGTCTATTAAAAGCCATCTGTGCATGATTTAAAAAATGCCATCGTTTATGATTTTTTCAAAAAAATGTCATCATTAAAATAGTTTGAAAATGAATTAACTGACGATAAATGGCGAGATTTAGAAGTTAGAACAGACTTCACATTCCCATGTTCAGTTTAGAAAAAGACACGTCGTTCATGTTCACTGAACTGAAAATGGACCCGAATGACGCAGGTGTGTAGGAATAAACTTCATAACTTCGTGGAAACAATCATAAAAAAGTCCCAATTACATGTTTACAGAACGACTTGCCATTCCATTGGCTTATTCTAGTTTTGGCTTTAAACTAGGCGTTTTTCCTACTTATAATTCCGAATAGACTGGCATCTCTGGCATCTCAGCAGTCACTTGATTTTAAATTTGGGAGCCAGCAGGCGTACCCAACGAGAATATAGTTCAAAAACACTTAAACATAGCATTGTTGGACGTATTTTAGTATTTAAACGGTAGATACAGGCATATTAATATCCCCTAAAAATTTTCATCTGTTCGGATTTCCTAGCTGAAAGTTTAGTTACCCGAAAATTATAGGGATCAAAACTTACCTTTTCGAAAATTTCAGCCAGAAAAGAGGCCCCCAAAATTCTAGGTGAAGCTAGGTAAAAATCCGTTAAAATGGGCAATTATACAATTTTTTAGATGTTCGAAAATCCTAGGAGAGGCAGGCAAGCAAGAAATTTTACAAAAAATGTTCCAAACATTCTAGATCTCAAATCGTCTTCCGAACAGATATTTTTTCCATAAATTGACGTCGGGTGCCCCTGAGGCCAGTTGCATAAATCTCAACGTGGGACGCACCAGCGCATACTTCTTCAGTTTTCAAAGAACTGACAAAAGTAAATAGAAATAATTTCTATTTACTTTTGCCATCTGTTGAAAAAAGACTCATCTTTTCCAGAACCTTAGCCCGAGCCCTTAATACGCCGATGCAATGCAGACGAAGGCGTTTTAGAGCGATCAAAGAAGGACTAAATTCCCTCCAGCTACTACAAAATATAGAGGTAAGCGGTCGAGAAGTCAGAGAAAGGGTTTCGTCTTGCGCAGAAGAGCTGGAAAAGCATGACGAGGTCTCAGAGGAGCTCAGAGGTCTCAGTGAAATCGTAGACCTCTGCTGATGTTCGCCTATTCAATAGGCGAACATCAGCAGGGAAGCTCTGTAGAAGTAATCAACTTTTTACGGTTCATTTGCTTGGAGGTGACAAATTCTCATATCTACTGGATTCCTGTACGTCAAAAAGATTTCGATTCAACAAGGAACTCAATTACAAATTAGCCTCATTAGAAGTCTTTCTGCCGAACCGGCATGCATTTGCCTTTGTGGCTTCTCTTAAAATTTATTGTACTTCGAGAAGAGTGAGTTTAGGCACTTCATTCTGGGAAATTTTCCATTGTATTATTTTGTTTACTTGTATTTATGAGACACTAAGGCCCCCGTTCAAACGTCGAACTTTACATGTGCCGAACCTAATACCTATTATTATTAAGTTCGACTGTTTATTCAGACGGTCGAACTTTACATGTGCCGAACTTAATTCGTGGCGAAAACAAATATTATCCTTACTGCTTAAAACAGGGAAATAAACTGAGAAAAAAAATTCAACAAGCCTGGAAATACTTGTTTTGATTTTAGTGAGATTTGTGTTCTGTTAGGGTAAGGAGACAGCTGAGGAGATCGTGATCGTGATATTTGGACAAAATAAAGTAACGCCATAAATTTTAAAATACAATACGATTTCTTTATGGATATAAAGAAAAGCAACCTCTTAGAAGACCGTTTCAAGCTGTCCAGTTTCAGTTTAAAAATCTACAACGTGAATGCTGGCAACCGTCGTTACGCTTCACGCTAGCAACCGTCGTTCACGCTGGCAACCGTCGTTCACGCTAGCAACCGTCTTCACGCTGGCAACCGTCGTTACGCTTAAAACCTACTAAATAGCCAATCAGAAGCGCGGTTATATTGAAAAGTTAACATAATTTATGCATTAGGTTGGGCACGTGTAAAGTTCGACGTTTGAACCGGGACTTAGGGCCAGTTATTTAGTAGCCTGTTCCAGGCGTTCAGATAGTTCAGTTAGTGGGGATGTTTCGCTTGCCTGTTTCGCTTGCTATAAATTTCGTTTGTTCGGATTTGTTTTCTTTTAAAGATTTCCTGTTTGGAGAAAACATTCGAAAGGTTAGGGTTCGAAGTAACATTTAATCCGCCGTGTAAAATGGGGTTGACAGGCCTTCACCACATCGCCTTTTTCATAGTATGTCTTTGAGCGCCGCCCTCTTTTGTGTGATATAAGGGTCGGATTTTGTAGATTTCGCTCAGTAATAGTTGTTGTTCTATTTAAAAATGCCAGTTTCTCATGAGAATTTGCTTTAGGTTAAGCGCTGGTGGTTGGTATTGTGTGACAAAAGGCAATATTCGTAGGTTTCTCTTTTGTTTTTGTTGAAGGGCTTAAGTTTGCTGTCTTTGAAATAAACCTCTGAGAGGGTTGCGTTAATGAGATCCTCTGGGTAACCTCTCTGCAGCAGATGTGATTTGAAGGTTGTAATTTTCTCTTCAAATATTATTTTAGAAGAATTTGTTCTGAGAACCTCCCCTTTAATCCCGGCGTAGCTAATCGAACGTTCGGTGATCGAACCCAATCGAACCCAA
>CALNXI010002821.1:32500-49337 GCA_942486025.1 Porites evermanni
CTTTTTAAGGCTTCTGACACCTTTGACGATTTTCAAGTTTTGGTAAGGATGGCTGACAGTCATCGAAACTGTCAGCATCATTAAGACTTTTCCTGGCTATGTCTTGAGAACATTTAAATAGATATTGCGACCAAAGCTCAAAAAAAATATAAAAAAAACTACCCTCGACAATTTACCCTCGACCCTCGACAAAAACCTACACTCGAAAAGCCCTTATTTTCTTAAATTAACCCACACAGTCAATCTCGACCCAGAGCTCTTCTGCGCATGTAGAGGAGAGAGATCAAGAGCTCTGGGGAACCCTGGAGCAGGAATGTCTCTGATTGGTTTCAGCAAAAAACAATAAAAGTGTTTCTGATTGGTCCATTCAAGTTTGCACGAGAGCAGTTGAACGTCGTGCGGCGTGTCTGGCGTGTGAGCGGGTTTTTCCCTAGAAATGTTGAAGTAAACAAGACCGGCCGATTCTTGATTTCAGCGATTCCAAAACAACATTTGCACGACTGATTAGGCAGAATTACTGGATTTTCTAATTTTCAAAAAAAAAATAGCTTAGCTAAAGAGAGAATGAGCTAAGACGAACCCCGGCGAACTCTCACAAGCCAGGACCGTTTTGCGCTTCGGCAGCTACTCTGGCCAGATTTTTCCACGTAGAAATCTTTTGACTCGTCGACGAAAGCAACATCAAGTTTGCAAGTCATATCTCTTGCTGTGTGTGATCGGCAGTGAAATGAATTACCCGCTAAGTTTAAAATTACATAACGCCACTCTAACCGACCAATAAGGTGGCGTCCTTAAAATAACCACGCAGTATGACACAGAACCAAGAATAGATTGAAAATAATTTTCATGGGAAGAGGGTCATGTATGGGGGATTCGCTCTCTTAGATCATTCTCTCTTGNAAATAGATATTGCGACCAAAGCTCAAAAAAAATATAAAAAAAACTACCCTCGACAATTTACCCTCGACCCTCGACAAAAACCTACACTCGAAAAGCCCTTATTTTCTTAAATTAACCCACACAGTCAATCTCGACCCAGAGCTCTTCTGCGCATGTAGAGGAGAGAGATCAAGAGCTCTGGGGAACCCTGGAGCAGGAATGTCTCTGATTGGTTTCAGCAAAAAACAATAAAAGTGTTTCTGATTGGTCCATTCAAGTTTGCACGAGAGCAGTTGAACGTCGTGCGGCGTGTCTGGCGTGTGAGCGGGTTTTTCCCTAGAAATGTTGAAGTAAACAAGACCGGCCGATTCTTGATTTCAGCGATTCCAAAACAACATTTGCACGACTGATTAGGCAGAATTACTGGATTTTCTAATTTTCAAAAAAAAAATAGCTTAGCTAAAGAGAGAATGAGCTAAGACGAACCCCGGCGAACTCTCACAAGCCAGGACCGTTTTGCGCTTCGGCAGCTACTCTGGCCAGATTTTTCCACGTAGAAATCTTTTGACTCGTCGACGAAAGCAACATCAAGTTTGCAAGTCATATCTCTTGCTGTGTGTGATCGGCAGTGAAATGAATTACCCGCTAAGTTTAAAATTACATAACGCCACTCTAACCGACCAATAAGGTGGCGTCCTTAAAATAACCACGCAGTATGACACAGAACCAAGAATAGATTGAAAATAATTTTCATGGGAAGAGGGTCATGTATGGGGGATTCGCTCTCTTAGATCATTCTCTCTTGCTTAGTTACATATCGAAAATTGAACCAGAAAAAGATTGGAATGTGAAAAAATAAAATAAAAATACACCGACATCTTTGCCAGCTATAATTTAAGAAGCATGACACATGACTGATTTTTCTTTGACTTCCACGTTATCGTATTCACACGAAGTAGCCGAGTATGAATGAAAACTTGAGCTTCTCGTCTTAAGTTGCCCAGAAACAGACTTGCAAGAAAAAGAAAAACAGAAAATTAAGTAAATCGGTCCCTAAAGTGATACGTGTACAATGCGCACAAATGTCCAGCGCTGGCCACAAGATCCCTACTTTGCTTTTTCATCCTTAGTTCCACACTTCTCAGAGATGGGGTTCATAACTTGGGGAAAAGTGCGACAATATCCTTACTTTGTCAGACTATTCCACACTTTCACACCTCTGAGAAGTGTGGAACTAAGTAAAGAATGACAAGAGGTTCATGACTGGGGGAAAGTGCGACAATATCCTTTTTTTGTCAGACTACTCCACACTTCCACACCTCTGAGAAGTGTGGAACTAAGTAAGAAGTGAAGAAACTCTGGATTTCATGGCCAGGGCTGGACATGGCCCCCACAATGCGACTAGATATTTATAGTTGTCTTCTTTTCCATCGATATCGCATTTCAAAGCAGCTTCGCTGAAGTGTTAATGTTCATGAACAAACATAAATAAAAGGACGCTAAATTCATATGTTGGAAAGTTTTATTGGAATTTCGATACGTTTATCTTAACAAGCTATTCGGGTTTCACTACCACCTTGTGAAGTAGTCCACAGAAATCTTTAATCAACTGTCAAGCATATGCAAACTTTAAGTCTCAAATCTGTGATTGGGAACGTTAAACGGTATTTTCCCAGCAGCCAAGAGCCTTGGATACCTGAAAATTCTTCAAGGCCGTTAACTGAATTTCTTCAGTTCTAATACCGAAGCAGCACAAGACTTTCGCGATGAAGTAGATATAAAAGAAGCAAAAAGTTTTGTTTGCCGGATCAAAGAGCATGCGCTGTGAGGCCCAAATAGCCAGATTTTGTCTACTCCGGCGCAGAGTTTCCCAGAGCTTACGCGGGCATTCCCAAACCCGTAAGCACTAGGGTCGAGAATCAATCTCGTTCCCAGAGGCCGCGATCCTTTTGGTCAGCAACGCGGCCTCTGGGAACGAGATTGGTCGAGAATGGGACACAGTCTGCTGATGCACATGCGCATTAGATACCATTTCTTAGCTGATTTGCATGTCACAGGACACGCGCGTGAAACAGAAAGTGAGAATACTCAAAACAAACCTTGTAGAGTTGAACTAGTTAGAAGCCGAAATCGTGATTATAGACCCTAAGCCATACCAGACCACTCATTTTTCTATATACCATTGAGCATTCACCGATGAATTTGTCCAGGGAAAGCCAAACATCGACGAATACTTCTGAATTCGGTCATCAGTAGAGGTGAGAAATGACACAGAGTCTGCATGAATCATTAGGGAACTTAAGAACCACGACGAAGTTCACGACGACGACGTCTGTTGACTGGGAAAGGACTGGAACGAGAACGTCAGTTTCGGCGGGAAAAAGGAAACTTAAGATGCAGTCGATAGGTCGACGACGACAACACTGAATGTAAACAAGCATGTTGACTGTGATGTTTGTTCGCAACAAAGTTTTTTCGCAAAGGCGTCTTTTAAGACGATGCAAGATCTTATTTTATAAGCCGTACGTCTACTTTCATTGAAAATGAAGAATTTTTAGTGTTGTCTGACCTTTTCGAATGGAAAAATCTTTGCTTTCCGTACAAAGGTTATTCAACTTTCAACCTGAATGACATGACCGAGTCCGAGTGTCTGTCAGAGTTTAGATTTGGAAAAAGAGACATTCCGATGCGATAGCTGTTTTCCATATGAAGTTCATTTCCTCTATATTAAAGATATATGATTTGCCTGACCTAAATACGTACAAATAAATTTGTCACTTACGAGTTCGCTCGGCCTGCACAGCTCAGTGTTGTCTTCGAAGTAAACACAATTCATCTGTCAAATTTTCAATCAACATCGCTTGTTAGGAGAAAAAAGAAAGGATACCTGGATTTACGAGGTGAAAAAATACAAAGCCCTTGAAAAACCGCTTAAAAACAGGGAGTTATACCTACCGAAGCCTGTGGATTGCAGGACGACGTGATTCTACTGTGTTTGGCGTCGTCGACGACACCACGACGACGAAATTTGTTAACCGCGCTTGCGCAGTGCATGGCATCTCACTTCCGGTCGTCGTCGACAAAGTAGTCGTCGTGGTTCTTAAGTTCCCTATTGTCGAAGGTTCAAGGTCGACAATTAAAGCTTGATTTTCCAAACTCATGTAACCTTTTCCATCGACTTTCCAAATTTATATAATGATTATTTGCTGGCCATTGTTATTGATTCATTTCTTTTGTTATTTTGGTAAACGAAGGCGATTTCTCCCGCCCGGCGCCTACGCGTTTCTCACCTCTTCTGTTCATGTTCCTTTGGATACTGTTTTTAACCAAATATGACAAAACAATGTGATAAAATAGGTTAAAGTTTGCTCAAAAAGAGGTTTTCTGTAAAAGATCGAGGATCGAATGAAATGTGCGGTTTTCTCGAGTGCGTTTTGGAAGCTGCCTTTTAGCNAGTTTAGATTTGGAAAAAGAGACATTCCGATGCGATAGCTGTTTTCCATATGAAGTTCATTTCCTCTATATTAAAGATATATGATTTGCCTGACCTAAATACGTACAAATAAATTTGTCACTTACGAGTTCGCTCGGCCTGCACAGCTCAGTGTTGTCTTCGAAGTAAACACAATTCATCTGTCAAATTTTCAATCAACATCGCTTGTTAGGAGAAAAAAGAAAGGATACCTGGATTTACGAGGTGAAAAAATACAAAGCCCTTGAAAAACCGCTTAAAAACAGGGAGTTATACCTACCGAAGCCTGTGGATTGCAGGACGACGTGATTCTACTGTGTTTGGCGTCGTCGACGACACCACGACGACGAAATTTGTTAACCGCGCTTGCGCAGTGCATGGCATCTCACTTCCGGTCGTCGTCGACAAAGTAGTCGTCGTGGTTCTTAAGTTCCCTATTGTCGAAGGTTCAAGGTCGACAATTAAAGCTTGATTTTCCAAACTCATGTAACCTTTTCCATCGACTTTCCAAATTTATATAATGATTATTTGCTGGCCATTGTTATTGATTCATTTCTTTTGTTATTTTGGTAAACGAAGGCGATTTCTCCCGCCCGGCGCCTACGCGTTTCTCACCTCTTCTGTTCATGTTCCTTTGGATACTGTTTTTAACCAAATATGACAAAACAATGTGATAAAATAGGTTAAAGTTTGCTCAAAAAGAGGTTTTCTGTAAAAGATCGAGGATCGAATGAAATGTGCGGTTTTCTCGAGTGCGTTTTGGAAGCTGCCTTTTAGCGGCAATATTGACAAAAACTAGCAGTATGAAAACAAATTTTACTGTAAAGACACGTTTCATGTGACAAAGAGGTTACTATACTACTTGAATTAAAACATTGTGGGAATTATTAATTTAAAGCCGCGGAGTATTTTCCCCGACAATGGAGAATATTACTTCTAACTTTCTGCGATAACCGTTGCAAAATTTTTTGGGTTATTTTTCAACCGAATAGGCTGCGCATTTTACTGCGATGATCATGTTCACTTTCAAACCTTCATCCGCAGTTCAAAACAATTTATGAATCATTTCATGTGTTTCAATTCGTGCTTACAAGATCTCCATAATTTCATGTAAACGCAACCTTTTTATGGAATCTTCATTCAAGGACAGAACTAACACTAACCGCCAAACGGAAACTGCCTTATGCAAAACGTTTAAAATTGACGCGTTAGTTTTAAAGGCCTCACTGGATCCGGATGGGTTTAAATTCAAATGTAAGCGAAACACTTGCAATATTTGAAAGAGCACTTGAGCAACACGATACAATACTGAGAACTAAATACTTAAACAATGTCTTGAAAATAAAGCTATTTTTTATGTCCCTCTGAGACACCTGGGCCCGGTTGCATAAAACCTGCACTTAAGTGCTCACTTAATTAGGTCACTTACGAATCCGTTATGGGTGCACTTACGGGTGTTGCATGGAACACACTTAGCACTCTCGTAAGTTTCTGTTCTACGTGGTAACTTACGGGCTCACTTAAGGGCACACGTAACTTTGTTATAGTACTTTTAATTATTAATTTGACTCACTCTATTTTTTTAAATTAAGTTAACCATCGGTGAGTGTAAAGAAAGTTAAAAGTCGTTTCGAACACTTTTAAGCCTCTCAAAAAATGAAATTTGCATACAAACGTTATTTTTCTTCAATATCTACTGAAAATGATAGTTCGTCTTCTTTTTTCACAAAAGTGTACATCAGAGGTTAACAAAGCGCATTAGAACGAATTACGTGAAGAAAAATACTTTTTTTCACTTCTCAGTAAAAGATCTCGTTAAATTTAGTAAAAACAGTAACGATACGGGACCTATATAGGTCCCGTAAATTTACGTGCTATTTTTCCCGTAAAAAAAGTTTTATGCAACACCCGCAATTTCTGTTGCATAAACGACACTTAAGTGAACACTTACGAAAATCGTAAGTGCAACCACTTAAGTGAATTCCCTAAGTGGACCACTTAAGTGATTTCATGCAACTGACTTAAGTTACGAGTGCACGTACGTGTACCCGTAGTTGTTACGGACGTTTTATGCAACCGGGCCCTGGAGAATAAAATTCTCCGCCAGAGCCATAGCCTAAAAAGGCTAAACTGCTCTGTTGCATCAGGAAGGCCAAACAATTAACTGTTTTAGTTAGTGCTGGACGAGGGCTCAAACAATATCTAAAAGCGAGTTTTTAGTTCCCTCTGAGACGCCTGGAGAATAAAATTCTCACAGAGCCACAGCCTAATTATAAAAAGGCTAAGCTGCTCTGTTAACGGCTTGGAAAGTAAAATTTCGTAGGATTTTGATGACCTTTATCTGATAGGGCATGAATTTTGCGTCATTTCAGGCTCTGGAGATGTAAAACATGAGTAACTAACCATCTGATATCTACGAGAGGAAGAAAACATTATCTGACGGCATGGGTGCATGCTGTCTTTGGAAACTTTACCCGCGCGTAACAGGATAACTGGGACTTTTTGGCCTTTCCAAGGGCATGACTGAATAAAATGATGCATCTCTGCTGTGCTTTCGATAACGTGTGGCATGCAGCGATTTTTCGCATGCTTGATGTCCCCATTTTTTGTTTACTAAAGCTAGAGGGGCAAGCTTAGGGAGTTTAACGTTGTAAGGGGCATGATGTAGAAATTTGCATGCCCTGGATGTCGTAAATTAGAGTGCACAGACACAGCACGCACGAGAGAAGCCTGGGCGCCAATGATCTTGGCATGCCCGGCATGCTGATTTTTGTTGCGAAAGCCTGAGTACCAACTTAGTTTTCATACCCGGCATGCCGGGCATTGAATTTCAAGTTTGGCATGCCCGGCATGCCGACTTTTGTTGCGAAAGCCTGAGTACCAACTTAGTTTTCATGCCCGGCATACCGGGCCGGGGTGACAGACTTGAATTTCATGCGTGGCATGCGTGGCATATCGACTTCAGTCCTGTGTTTGTTCATGCTTAAAGCCTGGTTCTACGCTTCTCGTCTGAGGATGTATGTGGACGTGTCATTGAAATAAAATAGGGTAAGTTGGCAGAGAGGTTGAAAAACAAACCAAGATTCAAAATTACCGAAAATACTTTATTATGATATTTACAGTCCTCGGGACACCGAAAACAACCGCGCTGTGCTGTCATTTCGACCAACTGGTTCGCCTGAACATGTAGTTTGAATTGACATACATGTAATAAAACAATAAAAAAGGACTTAAACTCACTTCTTCTTTACTTGTATTTTCATTTTGGCAGGGTTTTAACATCAAATAGAACTTCATTTTGCCACGACTGAAGGAGACTGCATATGTAAACTACAAAGTCTACGCTTCGATCGATGACCTGCATCATATCCATCATTTTCCATCTTTCACTTTCATTGAAGTTTATAAATCACTGCTCAGGTTGGAATTCTGTACGCTCTTCATGAATTTTATGGTTCGTTGAACAGTTTATTTGGGCGACAATAAACGTTTTGGAAGTAACTTGGTCCACCTGAATATTTCATCTAAGCTCTTGCATATGTAAGCTGAACCTGTACACAAACAAAAAGGTTTTATAAGAAGATGTCCAGCATAGTTAACCTTACGAAGAAGCACGGTAAAGGGACAATATTACAAGAGTTAAGCAATGTTCATTCAAAGGAAACAGACCATTTGAACGTAATACAGAACTTTTGTAAACAAGCATGAAAATGTCTAAAACAGCTTATCATTAAAATAAGCTTTCAGTTAAAGTGGGCACATTTAACATTCCAGACAGACAAGAACTCAAAGAGGGGAAGTGAAAAACCTTGTACTTCAACTTCTACTTCTACTTTATTGACTGATAAAGCAGAATTCCGCATCACATCAGTTTCAAAATATATAGCAACATTGTAATGAAACCTCAGAAAAAGTTTTGATATTGATAAAATTTCACCATTACCTAAGTTTAGGGAGTGACTTGATTAGAAAAGTAGAAGTAAAATTCCACATGGTGAAACAAAAAAATTTAAAGTTTTACATAGAAAGCAGATACTTCCCAACCATCCCTCACTTTTCAGATAATCTGTCTCTTTTCTCACATCTATTTTCTTTACTTTTCTTCCTATAACTAATAAGATGTATAAAACTTGAGAATATCAATATTTTTTTACCTCAGCATCAGTTGGATTTTCGTTTTCTATGCTGCCATTCTTCAATTGTTGTAGTTTGCACCTCATGTGCATCGACCCAACTGGGCTTCCAATCAACAAGGAACTCCTGGCGATGCTAGTTAACAAATTACAACATAAAAACATCATTAGAAAATGTAACCGAACAGAAGAGGAGAACAATAGGTACAGTGTATGCACATCTACATGATTTTAAAACAAAAAACTAAGTGTTACAGAAAACCGTTTAGGACATTGAATGTAATATATTCTGTTTTGTAAATACGTATGACCCGACAATGTCAACAAAAATGCAAATACATCTTCCTTAGTAACTGACCAAATAAATCAGGATGTCTCTGAATACTCTTACCAAAAAATAGAAGCCAATTGCCAGATAATTTTTTTTGTAGTGGAATAATAAACCTCTTATTCGATGGTTTAGCATATAATACGAGCGGACAATTTGCTCATTGCTCGTATTTACTACGCAACTCGCAAAATATCCGCACGTATTATATGCTAAACCATCGAATAAGGTGTACATACCAGGTATGTACTTATCTTTTAGTTTAGCTTCTATTTCTTGTATTCTCTTATGTATTATTTTTGTCTTGTGATACCTTACTAATTAAGAGGGCCACAAGTTAATTGTTGTCTAACTATATTTAGGTGTTACCCTATTTTAAAAATTAAAGTTTCATTGATTGATTGAAACAAAAAGAATGTCCGACACGGCGAATAAGAATTTTGAATATCAAGAATTACATGTAAAGAATCAATACTTGCTATAAAGGTCATTGTAGTACCTATATTTATCAAACAGTCCTGCTACCCATTCAGTCCACCTGCACTTGATTGGCATCTTCGTAATCCTTTGTTAGAACTGATGTCTTACCATAAATTATAAACTTACATTTGTAAAGATGTCCTCCACCTCGGATCACAGATTTGACAATCCGTATTTTTTTCTTATCTTACAGTCAATGTCGCCAAGGCAGTAAAAAATGGAACGATTGCAGTTATTGCCTCAGAAAGAGATCTGCAGTTGTACAAAGAGAGACTGTCTGGCATCCATGAGGAGTGAGATTTGGGAACGAGTCGCCCAGTCCCCCACACCACTGACCATATTTGGCAGTGAATGTGTTTTTTTTGCGTTAGTCAACAAAAACAAAAAATCTTCCATCGCCGGGAGCCCTAGCCTCCCCGCAGACGTCCTTTGGGGTTCGTTTGTCACGCATTCATTTCTCCCCGACGGTCCGTGGGGGAGAAATGAATGCGTGACAAACGAACCCCAAAGGACGTCTGCGGGGAGGCTACGGGAGCCCTTGTGTGACTCCGGTCCAAGCGGGTACGGTTACGCCGGCGCCTATTCCCATCCGTAAACGGTCGTTGCCATTGCCACAATTGGTAACCAAGCCTTTAGGCATAATGTATGTAATATATTTCCATTATAGCTCATATGGGAAGGGTTAGGGTCATCTGTTATAGCTTGCGAACGGCAGACGTTTCTCCTCGCTCATCGCCGCTGAGAGTCCCTTAGCAGCGATGAGCGAGGAGAAACGTCGCAGGCTACATTTGTTATTGATGTAACAGTTAAGAAAGACAGTTTGCTAGTGATGTACTTACTTGCAATTTTTCCGGAATTTTGGCGGGTCACGCTAGTCAGTAGGAGATAGATAAGGATACGAAAGGTCCGGGTTCGAGGTCCAGATACGACCCTGGGTTGCAGTTTTCTTTCTTTTTAATAGAAACGCTTTCAACAAGTCAAAAGTTATCATTTTTGTCTTAAAAATGGCAGCGACCGCATACGAAAGGGACAACTGCCACGCCGGCGCTCGAATATTGGAACGCCATCCACGCAAGCTAATCGTGTAAATCTCACAACTCAATCTTCTTTTGACTGCGTTTGAAAGCGATTACCCCTATGTCGTTTCGAACTTGAAAATTTAATTCAGATGATAAGCTAAAAATATTTTGAACCAGTTATGAGATGTGCGCGAAATATTGTAAAATATAAACTTTATTTTTATATAGCTTCTTAGGAGTGGCTGGGGCCAGTCTGACACAGGATAATGAGTTGGCAGTGGATACGCGAGAGAAAAATAAAACAGTAACAATGATTCCTTTCTATTATTGTTTAATTCTTTGGTTCTGTCGTCACGAATACCATCGATGCCGGGTGTACAGGTCACAGAGTAAAGGTCACTGCTCGGGGACTTCTCCATTGCTAAAGTACAAAATCACACGGAATCCCCTTGATTTAATAGACAATTTTGTTAAGAGATTCCTGAATGTTAGGACTAGGAGACACTTTTAATGCTTTTCATCTTATCATGGTGACCTGTACTCTGACCAGTGAAAAAGTGACCCCACTGTTTAAAATGACTCGACTTCGCTCCCATTCCGCGTGAACACTCTCTGATAAATGTATCAGCTTATGACCACGAGCGGCATAAAAACGCAGCCTGTTTAGTATTGATTTTCCTCTCCAAACCTAGGTGATGGCCTTTATCTTTCCCTGAGAATAAACAAAAACAACTAATAATCTTTCCAAGAGAATAATCAAACGTTTTGGCAATGTGTTGGGCTCGACGACGACTTCGGCTAAAGCTTCAAATTGGCATGCCGAGCATGCCGGGCACGCCAATCTGTGAAATAGGCATGCCGGGCATGCCAAGCCAGATTCGGCATGCCCGGCATGTCGACCACGAATTTCTGCCCGATAGAGGTCTGGGGTTCAGTTCCCCATTCAGCAAGAGGCCTGGGCTGACATGACCTGGGCCATTTTTGCCCACCGAGGGCATGCGCCCGAATTTTACATGCCCCGAATATATAATTTATTAGTAATGAAGATATTGAGTATTTTTTCATTCCTGAGCCTATGAAATATCTCCTAGGCTATTAATGTGACTCCTGGGCCGGTTTTTTAAGCTAATTTGGCATGTCAGAATAAAATTCATGCCAATTCCTTTGATTTAAAAAAAAACTGATGAAATTTTACTTTCCAAGCCGTTTGTTGCATCAGGAAAGCCAAACATGCTAAACAGGGGTTCAAACAGTATCTGAAAGCTTATTTTTCATTCCCTCTGAAACACCTGGAGAATTAAAATTCTCACAGAGCCACAGCCTAAAACAGCTAAGCTGCTCTGTTGTATCAGGAAGGCTAAACTGTTTTACTTAACGCTAGACGGCGGTTCAAACAGACTGTTTATTCATTGAGCGTCTATCAACAGAAAAGTAAATTTACTGAACATTTCCATAAATTACACAAAAATGAATAATTCTCATACAACGACCAAGAATTTATAATTGTCTTTGTATGAATAATTACTTGGCTAAGAATTATAATGTTGTTCAGGGCTCTAATAGTGAGCTTGGGCTACTTCACGTGGTTTCGCCGATATTTGTTTGGGAGCAGCTCTTTAGCAATAATTTTTAAGCTATTTTTCCTGACTGATGTAAACCCTAATTGTGTAAAACAGAGAACAAAGCTTTTAATTAAGTAACGCTGAAATTTAAAATGTCAAGAAATTTACGTAGCAACTTTTGAAATGTAGGTAGCAACTTTTGGGATTTTTGGCGATTTTTAGCAATAATTTGGTATTCTAATAAGCCACTTCAATTTCAGAATTTTACGAGCATAATCGGGACAGGCTTAGATGAGGGTCCCCAATAGTGTTCTTCAATCGCGTAATCCCGACCCAAAATTTCGTGCAGTCCCGTAATTCTGTAATCCCGAGGGTTATTTTTGGTAGGCAACCTCCCGCGCATACTTTCAATCCCGAATCTCGCCCATTTTTGCCTTAAAATCCCGAAATCCCGAGTTTCAAATAAGGGATATCGAAAAATCTATTTGAGAACCCTCATAGATAGTTGCTTTTAAAGTCTATTACTTAAATTTTGCGGATTTCAATACTGATAAGTGGCATTTGACTTTTGCTTTACATAGTTTCCGCTGATTATTGGTACGTATTTGTTGGACCCATCTAGGCACTCAATCTGTGCGTCAAGATCTGGACGCATAAAGTAGACAAGCGAGCGTCGAGGCTGGTTCAAGTAATTCACCTCCTTTTCTGACACCACTACTCGATGGCGCTGAAATGCAATTAACAATCAATTAGTGAATGGAATAAAGTTTTGCACCATGTAAGGGAATCCAAGACAGTCTTGGATTCTGGATTCTATGCTGTGAATTCCGGATTCCAGGTGATGGATTCCAGATTCCAGGTGATGGATTCCGGATTCCAGGTGACGGATTCTGGATTCCAGGTGATGGATTCCAGATTCCAGGTGATAGATTTCGGATTCCAGGTGATAGATTCTGGATTCCAGGTGATCGATGGATTCCGTTTTCTCGTCAATGGAACTTGGATTCCGTTTTCCAATCGTTATAGCGGGATTCCGGATTCCTAGAGCTTTTTCCGGATTCCAAAGCCCAGAAGTCTGGATTCTACAAGCAAAACGTTTCCGGAATCTGGATTACCTTTCAATTACATGGGACGAAACGTTTATCATATAAAGGTCGGGTCATAGAATAGCTCCTCAAAAAAAGTGGGTCTCGGAAAATTTTGGCCCGATTTCGGGAGATCTCGGGTGATTTTGCGTCTCGGAGGCTCGAAGTTTGAAACCAAAGTAATATAGTAAGGTAGAGTAATATGAGTTATATGCAGGGAGATTATTATTACGTTAGCTTGACCCGAAGTACTTTGCTCTAAGGTTATGGTTAGCCAAATAAGTAATAACCGAAGGTTACGGTGTGCAGGCGATCGACTGTTAAAACGCTTTTGCTTCAACGCTGTGCTTTGCGAAAGTTCTACGTGATATGATATGGTCAAAACGCGCGTTATGAGATTGTGTTCTGTGTATTCCATTCATTTTTAGTGGAAGTCCAGACGAAGTGCCGAACATACGCAATAGCAACCTGGAGATTAGGATTGTGGACCCCTCTTGTCGCCCGCAATAATCGCGCCCAGTCTGCCCCAGTGGGGTCCGAGACAATTTTTATCTGTTATAGGTAATCTGATTCCAAAAAAGCTACTTTTGCGTCACTGTACAGTTTAACAAAAAATGTTGAAAAAATAAACATAAAACCGTTACCCCTGCGATAAGCCTGTCTGATGTCAACTTCTGCATCATGTTTCCAATATTAATGCAAATAGATCCTTTGATGGGAACTGCAGGAACATATTTCCCCTCAGCGGATAGAAACTGTTGGAAAAGAAAGAGAGATATTTCAGTAAAGAAGTACATTTTAGTTCGGCTTTTTACTATTCAGATTTCCACTGCTTACATTCCGGCTTCATTTCTCTAATCCTCTAATACTGGAAATTCCAAAAATGGGTCGAAGATTAAGGGTCTGAAGTGAAATACTGTAGTTGTTTCGCTCAGAGGTCACTTACGCCGACTGTTTTACATGACAAAATACTTCGCAATTCTAGACATCTCTCCTTCACAAGTTCGCAAAAGTTTCCTTTGTGTAATCGTCGAGCTCATAAACGCGGAGAGCTAGGGTGAGCAGAAAGTTTTCAAAATTCAGAAGGCTCTCCTCGCCTAAACAGTTGACATTTCGCGACGCCAAAGCTTGTTTCCGGCCAATGACGTCTGAGAAACGAGCGCAGAACTTCCATACTGATGACGCATTTTCTGATTGGTTGAAGCAAATTTCCTACGCGGCTCAACCACGACGCGTCATCAGTATGGAATTTCTGCGCGCGTTTCTCAGACGTCATTTCGAGAGGAAACCAGTAGGTGGCGACACTCAGTCGAAGCGACCGTCACTGGTTTGATATTAGTTTCTGTTAATGTCTCACCTCCAAACCTCCTAATTCATCTTGATATAGCATCGTTATGATCCCGAGGTCAGTGTGTTCCGCGCAACGAAGCTGACCAGGTTTCACCTTTGTAGGGTCAGCTTTTGGGTAGTAAGTGTAGCGGAGCGCAGAATTTCCTTCAAGCTTCCCAGTATGTTTGAAAGCAAAGTCAAAAGTTGTAGGATCCTGGATGAAACAAAGTAGTTAAGTTAATTCAATATCATGCATTTGTGAGTCATAATCCTTCCTGTTGCTGTCAGACTAACAGGATCAGGAATGGGGTATTAATTCGGCTTCCCCGCTCATTTTCACGACAATCATCTCACGACAATCATCTCCATCCAGAATACTGTTCTCTTCAGTAATATCGCATCCGATTAGTACTTCAGCTTTTGTTTATTTATAAAGATCTCTAACCATTGATCTTCCATTTTGAATTCCTTCCCAATTGACTTATTTGTTCTGTGCTCCGTCCATGATATTTTAAAATTTTTTCTTTCGCACTTTATTTCAAAAGCGTTAATTCTAACCCGCCTACTTTTATTCCATTCAAATTCGTTTCTTTAGCTGATACCACGTGAACATAACACACCAGAAATGATGGAACGGCTATTCCATTAAGGAAATAAGAAAAAGTTTAATAGATTCGCTTTTATGTTCTCTTTATTCGTCAATTTATGGTCAACGGATCAATTACATCAGGTTGTTAACCCCGCCAATATGGAACTTACCAGACCCATCCCAATTGTGACAGTTGAGAGCACCCTTAAACTGAGCTCATGAGTATCTTTCCATAAATCCAACACATGTTCCTTAAAGTTGGGAACTTCCACTGGCCAAAGCTGCAAATGACCGATAATAACGAGCAATTATTAACACTGATTCATGACTGCAAGGTTCACGGCGCATGCTATTGTTGTCATAGCAACTTAGTAGCCGTTTTTATGCTAAAGACGTCAAAGTGTCTAGCTATGAACGGTAAATAAGAGAGATGCATTTAATGTTTTCTTAAAGTGCGTCATTCAGAATCATTTAACAGACGACTTTCTCGCCTCAGACGTAATAAGTGTCTAGTATGAAAACGGAACGCCGTAAACTTTGAAGTATTTGTGCCCAACTCGTCCAGAAGGGACTGGGAAGAGTCAGTGTTTTGTCTTTTTTCAGAAAACTCTGCTATTTTTCCCAATCATCTCGACGAGTTTTATGCGTCCCGTTTTGAGACCCGTCGACTTTAAAACGGCCAGTGGTTCACAAACTGTACATGGGTATCATCAACCTAGGTCCCTAGGCGTGCTCTCTGGGAAAGGGTCAACGAGTCTCTCTCTCAGTGACGTCACAGCTCACGGTAGAGTTCAGGATTGACTTAAGTGAGAACGGCAAGGGAATAGGCTGGGGTATCATGTATGTGGGGCAAAAATTTACAATGCGATCTGCTAATGGGAGACTTGGAACCAAGATTTCGACCTTTGAATACTGTAGGAACCGCTTCAAAATTGGCCTTTAACTTTCACTCTCAGTTTTTGGCCGTTCCAGACCCACTTAGTCTATTGGTGCTATAACTTGTTCCCAGACAGAGATTGTTTCTCGTAAGTCCCGTTAAATTTTCGGGCAAGGAAAGCTATATTTTATGAGCGTCATGTTTGCATCAAAGATTCAAATAATTGTGTTAATTTTGAAATTCCTGAAATGAGACTCAAATTTGGCTTGTTTTGTTATGAAGTTTCGCCCACAGTAGCGACAACAGCCAAAAACCTTACTGCACGAATCCAAAATTGGATACGCAACTTCAGTCGATATCTCATGCCTTGAAAACATTACAGTACGCAAAAAATGACTTCCGGAAATTTCTGGAAACTTTGATTCCTCTACACTGTTTCTGAAAGCGTTAATAGTCTCTAAGCGTTCCCGGCAAAACCATGGTTCAAACGTTCACATGCTTTTTATGAGAACATTTTGCATGGAGTGTATTTCAAATCAGGTTACGTTTTAAGGCCAATTCTTATTTTATTATCACTACTACTATTCACTTAAAACGTGTCTACGGGCGGAAAAGTTACCTTACATTTGGAGAAAAAGATCCGTCTGGCACTAGCTGAACTCGTTTGCAGAAATTATACAATGGCCGTGCCTCTAAAAATGTAAGTTGCTAGTCTTGTTCTTGCGAGTACGAATATCTTAGTGGAGTCACTGTCCATAATGGTAGAACAAGTTAATTTATCTGGTATATCTTATCTTATATTCATATCGGTATTTCATCGGATTAAATAGGTTAACTTTTTCAGCTCTCATTGGTGTGGCTTTTAGATAAAACTTGAAAAGCATTTTGTAATTTCTGCACGAAAATAGTTACTTTGCAGCCATATCCATTGACTTACGAAGTCATCCTCTAAGAAATCTTTTATATCGAAGCATTCCTTTAGATCGCCTGGTGTCTTTTCTCGTCGATTAACACTGCAATCCAAAACACAATACGTTAAAGGAATAAAAGTATAGAACCTAGAACAAAAAAAGAAAACTTTTTT
>CALNXI010002822.1:13593-32510 GCA_942486025.1 Porites evermanni
TCCCCTTCTCCCGTTTCTCTCTTTGTTTCCCTCTCCCTGATATATCTTTTTGAACTTTTTTTTGTGGTTCTTTTTTTTTTGTGAAAAAAAAAAAAAAAAAAAAAAAAGGTATACTTTATTCTATACCATGACTACAACAACACCACCAACAACAAAATAACAACTGTCGACGCAAAATTTTCTGTGTTACTTTAAAACATAAAACAATCTGAGCAAAAACTCCTTTCAGCTATTTGAACGCAAAAAAAAAAAAAAAAGATACTGATACTGAATCTTTTGATCAAAGTCAAATGTCTTAAAGAACATAGTGCTCACGGAAAATAATGCTACATCGAGTGTTACCTGTTGTAGAAAGAGTTCAGTGCTTTCCCTTGTAGCGTAGAGCATTATTATTTCTGGCTCAATACTTCTTACTTCGTCCATCGCTCGTAAAATAGATCCCATTCTATCTTCAGGTCTCCCTTGCCCAGTAAAAGGGATTATGCTCACAGATAGTGCTGGTGCCGATGATTTTCGAGACAGCGCGTAAAAATAGCTGGCCTGGTACATAAGTTTCTCTAAAAAGAGATAATATAAACCTGTTTTGTTTCAGCTTTTATAGAATCTACCTGGTTTCCGGGAAAAAAAGAAAAAGAGACAATAAAAAAATGAACCGTTAAGAGAGTTTGTTGAAGACAGATTGAAACTTCTCCTATAGCATCCTTTGTAGGTATTAAAATGTACGTTGATTCGAAAAAAGAAAAAAAAAACATGTTTTTCACTAATATTTTATTGCCTCCCTCCTCCAAACTTTGAATAGCGTTTGCGATAATGAAGTAAGTCATTTGTAACCATTTATACAAGAGACGTCGACGTCGTTGCAACGAGCTATAAGTCCTATCATCAAGCTATACATACAGTGTAAATATAAAATGCAGTTCTTTGAATAGACAAACCAACACAGTTATCGTTCCATAAAGGCGTAAATATTGAGACAGAAAATCTCAAGCTCAATTTTACCATCAAACACTAATGCAATCGTTTGCCATTGGAATGCACTCAGGATATCAAGTGAGGCATGCGTAAATTCTCTGTAGTCCGCTGCCATTTTTATTGCATTTCCACATTGTTCGAATGGATGGCTGTGTCCTTGCAGCTTGATAAGAGGAATGCCAGTTATTATAGAGAAGGCGCACGCTGGGGTTTTCGCCTTGCTTCCCTCTATAAGGACAGCTATGTTTTGTTGAATAAAATTTGATGCTGAAAGAGATATTATTACTGAAATTTAGCAAATAAGAACGCATCATCAGGTAAACAGTGAACCCAGTAAACAGTGCTTTCTCCCCGGTTTATTTTTTTTTTCAAACGGGGATGCCACTTAACTTTAGTGAGACTCACACGTCAAGCTGTAGATATTTGTCCGTAACAATTTTGATATAAATCGTCCGACAATATTATTCAGATTTAACTGATCGCCGTTAGCGATTTTTCCGTTTTCAGACCTTGTTGTCAGCATAAAAACTTACAAAAAAGAATTATAGGTAATATACAACTTGTAATCCCGCACATTTTTAGCGCATTAACTGTTATTTACAACTCGACAATGTAACTCTTCACAACATCGGAAAAAAAATGTTTGAACTTCCAGTAATTAACTCAAAGATTTTAGTCCTGGCTTTCGGGCGTTTATTTTGTGTTACAAATATAAGGTTTTTAAATGTATTTGTATTTACCGTTCTTGGCAGCATTAATTACTCCCAGACATCATACCTTGATTAAACAGATGCGAACTCTCCGAAAAGTCAAACTTTTGCACGATGATTGAAACATTTTGTATGAATGACGAATTGCTGGCTGCAATTTTCAGTGCCTCATATTCCACTGAGTATGCATTAATAATACCTGCCGGAGGAGAAAGGAGAAAAGAGTAAAAACTTATTTAGATAATTTGAGCTGAATTCTCGCACTCATAATCCAGTAAGCTTATTTTTTATGTGGACAGAAGAAAAAGACGAGGATTAGAAGAAGGAGCTTAACCATGGTATTAACTAAATAAATACTCAGTAAGATAAGATACAAAAAGAGCTAAAAAAGTAGTATATAGTTTGCCGGATGTATGAAGAATAGTATACCACCGGGAGACACCCTACACAAAAACCACCAAACAAATTTCTAGAACGGTGTTATTAATTTACTCCGTTTTGTGAAAGCTTACCGCATGTAAACATTCTGCTTGTTGTTCCCTCCGTGGCTACAATAAGTAATATTATTGATATATAAATGTTGATTGTTAGCCATACCATCTTTAACCCCTGAAATGAATATTAGTCATTAGTTTAATTACTTAAGAAACTAGCAAAAAAATCAATCATCGAATCAAACACACATTAACACACAAACGATTTTTGAGTCGATTACTGAATGAGTCATTTGATTTGGAAACTTAACTGAAAAGATAAAGAGCATATTTTTAGAAAGGTCTTGCTCACTCGTTTAAGTTAATGGACTAACAATAGAAACAAGGCAAGGTACTGAAACAAACATTTCACATCAAGAATAATTACTTCGGCGGAGCGCGAAGTAAAGGATTCGCGACGCTCAGGAACGTATCAAAGTTGAAATTTTTGGGACAAGATTGGGCACGCTAAGTCTGTAGGTTGTCGGTTTTATTTGAAGAAGTGAGAGCCGAATTAGTTCGAGATATCTCGAGATCACTTCGATTTCTCTGATTTATTCTTTAACTTCTTCGAGGAAGAAAGAATTTTTATTTTGGCTTTCCCGGGGTTTGAACCGACTCACCTGTGTGACCCGTCAGATCAGAGGAGACTCTAAGTTAAGGGATTAGCCGATTCCGCTACTGCTACCCAAGGTAGTTCGGGATCATGAAAATAGTTTTGAAATGATGCACTAGTTTTGGGACAAGATTGGGCGCGCAAGTTCGTGACTTTTCGGCTTGTTTCGGCTATTTCACGAAATGAGACCGGACTACTTCGTGATATCTTGTGATCACTTCGAGTTAAGTCTTTAATTTACTCGAGGAGTAACTAGAGGATATTACGTGGCCGCGTAGAGACACGAAATTTATCTTCGAGTGTTGAAAAACATTTCACGAGTGGGCGCTCCTTTCGAACTGTTTTATGATGAATTTAAAGTTACAAAATGCTACACAAAGACGTTTTGTCGTTGTTGAGTGTTACTTAGTAAAATTTGGATTGTTCATGAACAATTAATTAGGGCATGTTTACATTTCAGCATGAGTCAGCAGATTTGCATCAGTTACTGAAATCATAAAATATGTCGAAAAGCTACCACTAGCTACTACTATTCGCCTGTTTAGTAGTTTTTAGAACCTTATGCCAAACGGTATACAAGTTCCAAGCGAGTTCTTTTGACGAACCAAGTTTTTTCTCACGAGCTGGAGTGCTGTGTTTAGTCAAGTGTGACGAAGGTCGATTTTCAAGTTCTGTATTTACGAGTTGGCGGAAGCCGTATAAGATATCTGAAGTTCAAGTGAGAGTTTTGTTATTATTGGCAGAGGCCAATAATACTTCTGTACTTAAGTTCAAGTCAAGTTTGTGTTGGCAGATATCGATGTCGTGTTTTAAAGTATGTAAAGAGTATGTTCCTTTGGTATTAAACTTTTTCGTTATTATTATTTTATTATTTTCATTTTATTATTATTATTATTACTATTATTATTATTATTTTAATACAACTGTACAACATTTTACTTTATATTTTATATTTACATACAAAAACTGGGTTCGTCTCACTATAATTTAAGTTGGACCAGTATTCTGCAATTTCTTTAAAAAAAAAGGGTCTTTTATTTTCAGCTGTGATGCATCTTTTTGTTTTAAATTGCACAAGAACAATAATTTCCCGCCGTATTTCTCCAAGTAGTAATCGAAAAAAGCTTTGCATTTACCTTTGTTCTATGTGTTTAGGTAGCTTTGAACCCATTTCGTTTTCAATGATGCATTAAAACCTTGTATATCAATCATCTTTAGTCCGCCCTTATCGTAGTCATTAATGATTTCTGTTCGCTTAATTTTGTAGCCTCTGCTATCCCAAAGGAAATCGTATAACGTCGAATTTATTTCGTGAACTATTAACTATTGGTAGGGATGACAACAGATTGATTATTTGAGACACAGCTAGAGATTTTATTATGGTGATTTTGCCCAAGAGAGTCAACCTTCTCGCCGACCAACTATTAAGAATACTTTGGAGTTTCGAAAAGCTGACATGTACGGGAGTATCTTCCAAAGTCGAAAAACATTACTATGCTATAAAGAATAAATGTGCATCATCTGCAAAAAAGGTGAAAATCCAGTAGTTTTGAGCAATTGTGAAAGTCATTTATATAAATAAGGTAAAGGAGTGACCTAAGTGTACTGATCCGCCAGGGCCGTTTTGTCCTTCTCGAGCTGCGTCACAATCCTCTTTGACGTAATTCGTGACGAAATAAGCGTCATAGCACCACACATCCTTAGCTCAAAAAGTAGGAGTGTCACTACTGATGAAGAGTGAAATGCATTTTTAACGCATTTGAATGCTTTAACATGCATTGCAACGTTTCTCAATGATTCGTAACGCATTTTTAACCTTTCCGATGAATGCGTGCAACTTCGTCAAATGACGAAGAATGATCAACACATTGGCAATGTTGCCATTGTTTTTTATTTGTCTTTTTTTTTTCCGTGACGATACAAATGATAGCGAAAGGTCAACGCGGGACACGTGGTCACTCCAACGTGTCCTTTTTACATTGCGCTGCAAATGGACTAGTCTCCTTTGCAGCCGTAAGAATATTTTCGTAAGACTTTTGTTCTTTCGTGACATTGCGTTAGAAGACTCACAAGACCTGAGAGGAACCTCAGAAATTGTTTACCTTGACTGTGCTTTCAATTCGATAAATTGTAATAACAGAAACATCATTTAATATATAGAATTTTTAAAGAACAAAAACTAGAAAAACATTTTGGTTTTTTGCGTGTCATTTGCCTGGAAAATGAACATCCTTGGTGAAACATGATCCTGTGAACTACTTCGTTGCCTAGCACGTGACCGAAAGTCTATTCCACAATTTCATTACACAAAGTAACGATGACGTTTTCACAGGAGTTTATTTGGAGAGGAGAAACCTGTTATACAAATATCGTGGTATCTGGACTTATATTGAAGATGAGAAGTGAAGATACGCTTCGATCTTAAGAAATGATGCCGTTTTCATTACCTTTTCATTGGGTTACACTAGCTATCAAGCAGACCACGAGGCAGCCGAGCATTTCGTTTGTCATCGAGGACCATCGACGAAAGATTCCGAAAAATGGTTATCTTTGTATGCTGATTGACTCCGAAGTATATTCTATTGTTACTTACTTTTGGAAAACTAACTCGATAGCAATAGTGACTACTGGCGCATGCGCAGTAGTTACAAAAACTACAATTTTGATTTTATGCAACTGTTACAGGACGTATCTTCCCGATTTTGAAGATATATGAAAAGTTAATAAAAGTTCGATAAATATCCGATCAATAGGCTTTTAAGGTTCTAGAGCATTCTAAGTGTTTACCTTTAAAAATGCAACATAATGAATAACCAATTTACTAATAAGCTTTGCATGCAGAAACATAAATATTAACAGTGTGCTTTTTGAGAGTGGGACATCCTGTATCCAAATTTGACATCCCTCGGAAGATAGTTATCTTTTAAATGAACATTTCGACCTTTTTAGTAATTAACTAAGGAAGCATAAGTTTTGTGGCTTGTTTTTGTTGGCAGATCAACATCCTACGCATTATATGTAACCTATTATCAATGACCATCAAACAAATAAATAGCGAGCTGCTAAGGAACTGAAGGAAGAAAAGGGTAAGCAGTTATAGATAGATAGAGAAAGAGAAGAACATCAGGAACAATGTAGAACCGCCTTGCGAGTAAGTAAAATAAACCTTGTAAGTTTAACTGGCTGATTTTGGTGGAGTTCCTCTCCTTCTCGCCGACCCCATCAGTAAACCACACTAAAAAGCGTGGAAAATGACTGCGACGATCATTTCTTCATTTTCATTTCATTTCCTCAGTTCATATATGATTTATTTCATATCATCAACACTAAAAAGCATCGTTTACCAGTGGAGAAGCCTTCTTTATCAGTAGCACACAAAAATAACCTTCATCAGAGGTGGACTGAGTTATGTTCAGCAGAGTGTCGAAAAAAAGTCAGTTTATCACAACCGTTGCGAGCTTCATTGATTGTTTTTGCGTTAAAATACCCCTAAAGTTGGACCATATATGGCCTTGTGGCGGGAAATTTGAATTTCTTTAATTAGTTGTAACTTTACGCCATTTTTTTCGATTGAGATGGAGTTTTCACTATAAATATTCTTTTTGTGTAGCAAAAATGCCTGTAACGTTTTGAACACTGCTTTTGAATTTTTTTAAAGAATGTTGTTACTTAAAATAGACGTCATACTGAGAAACGTCAAAAATTACCTTCACAATAGTTATAATTTAAAGAAGAATTTTCTTTAATTAAGATGTTCGAATGTCTTGCTTCATTTGGAAAAATAAGCTACTCCTCTGTGAGCCAAAAATTGAATTTAAGAACCTTGCGGGAGGAAAAGCCCTAGTAACCGACCATCGTGTAACATCACCTTGACATGAGATTGATAACCACACAGTTTCATCAGACGAGTCTTACGAGTTCAATCAGACACGAAGTTAGCTATAGCGTGCAGGGTTTGGCCGGTCACGCGCCGAATTCCTTTTTAGTAAACAATGCTCCTGCATTAAATTCGATTTTGAAGTCGCTCATCGGGTTTATAAACTTTGCTGCCGATACTGTCAAATGTCACATTTAAGTAACGGCCCACATGGTTATTTGACTAACGACAAAATCACCCATTATATTAATGGCTGCCGCTAATAGTATAAGAAGACAAACCAAATAATCAATTATTTATGTCTATAAATGTTTAATTAGATAGTTCTAGAGCTCATCATCGTGACAAACCCGCGAGTTTAATGCTCGATCCTCTAATACCATTCATAACATGTATCAAAATAGCCAATAATACCACAGGAGTTCTTGCCAGTAGCTGGAATTGTAGCGCCGGCTCATTTTTAGAACTTTGTTGTATTTATCTTTTTGCTCAGAAAACGGTGGCTTTTTTAAGGTGCAACTAAATTGTCACTCTTTTCTGGAATTAATATGCACCTTATTAGTCAAGAGGCTTATAGTAGTTCATCTGGACATTCACAGAGGCGCTTTTTGTTTTGAAATTCAACATACATCTAGCTACGCAGATGACTGCGCGCGTAAAAAAAAGGGCTTACAATAGAGGATAACAGTAAAATTAAACTGGTAACATTCCAAGCCTACTGCTTAGACGTTTTTAGCGCTTTCGTCATAACTTCCTTTCTCACGAACGTCGCTTGTGAGAGGGAGGCTAATAATGTTCCTTATCAGTGAAAAATGAACTGCAGAAAGAAATTTAAAAAAAAATTAGACCTGAATGCATATGCAATTCGGTGCATAGTGTTGTGAATCCTTGACATGGATTAACTCTTAACTCTTTAAAGTAGTTCCCTTTTCTCAGTTCTCTCAGAGTTTTCTTCATTTATAGGTTTTAAGCAAAACGAAATTAGGCTAGCTGAGAGATGCTTTCAATACCCTTACGATCGGCTTAAAAAAGAATCATTGGAAAATCGAAGCTGTAAAGATACCTGCCGTGATAGGGTTTATGGGACCAAACGAATCCTCACCTGTTTCTAGGAGTCGTGGTGCGGTATTCAGTATCTAGGAACCCTTTTCCCCACGGAAGTCGATGAGTTCAACGGAGGGTAAAACTTAATAAACAGTGTTGCGAAAGTGACACTTGCACTTGGAATAACGAGCCCAATGTAAAATATTGACATTTAGTTGAATACATTAGTTGTAGAGTATCAAGCTCATATAGCAAAGTATATTTATCATCGAAAATTGGCTTCCTCAACACTGGCCACCGCCAGTTTGCTCCTAGTCAATCAACTCAGCAGAAGGCAACCTAGCTAGTGTGTTGTTTGTTGTTGTTGTTATATTTTCTATTTTTTTTTTTTTTTTTTTTTTTTAAAAATTAAATAAAATAGTTGAAAAGTATAAAGTTCAAATAGCAAAATAAATTTATCATAAAAATTTTGTTTTCTTAAAGTTTGTCCGCGCCTGTTTTCTCCTATAAAAACAACTTAGAAGAAGGCAACCTAGCTAGTGTTTTGTTTGTTTTTGTTTTTATATTTTCTTTTTTTTTTTTTTTTTTTTTTTATAAAACAACTTTTCTACTTACAACATCAAAAGACTGCACTCCGAAAATTGATGGTAGAGTGTAATGACATTTTCAAAGAGATGCTTGGCGCTATGAGTTCAATAACGATTTCCTCTTACATATCCTAAATTTTAGGAAAATCATTCCCTTATAACAGAGACAGAATAAAATTATGTTTCTTTGTTCTGTTACAGGGGAAAATCCTACTTTTAAGATAAGTAGGATAACAAGCTCATTGCTAAAATAGTTGTTTTTTTAAGGAGTGTGTATAGAAAGAAACAGGTGAGGCCATTATCAGTTAGTTTCAGATTCGATGACAGGTTTGCAAAAAGGACCTCAAGTAGCAAAAACCTTTTAATGAATTAATATGTAAATTTTATTTAGTGTGAAAGCTTAATATCCGTTTTCATTTTTTTTTTCTTCAGAATAGACTGATTGTTGATTGCAAATTACATTTCATTGGTGATATAATTTAAATTTTCCAAAAAACATTTGCTGAACTTTTGCAAGACGTTTCCCTCTTTTTATGACAATTAAGTTTCTTTTGTTACGCACATATGCATCATTTTGTTATCGATGATCTCTTCTGCCCAAATTTGCTCTTAGCAATCGAAATATGTCGCAAAAATGAAAAAAAAACTGAGGAGTTATCTGGGGCAAACCTAGAAAATGCCACATTTGCCAACTTATTGTCATCCCGTGTTAGTACCAGTTTTGCCCTAAATTTACTCCTCTGAGTATTTACATTTTTGCAACATATTTGCTCAGAGCAAATTTTATTTCTGCAAATACATTTTTCGTTGAGTGCTAAGACAGCAATTATAGCTCGTTCGAACAACTCTCACAATTTGTGAATTGCTTTAATAACTCTTTCTAAAATACGTTGGATTCCACGAATTCATATGATCAGAGGGAAAATAAGAGTTTTAAAAAGTACCCTGTTTTTGTTGAAAAAAAGTAAAACCTGTTAGAGGTTCTTGTATAAATAAAGGTTCGTCAGTTAATGGTTACTATGGTTATGATGGTAACAGTAGCGAAAGCAAAGAATTTTTGACTCCAAAATTGGTACGCGGGCGACAATTATTAGAGAACTGAGAATTGCTTGAAACTTTTACTTTAAATTAGCTATTTTTTCCACCCACACTACTCAAATTCTAGGTAGTATATTTAAGTTAAGGGAAATAATAAATTTATAGCTAGTGAAATTAGTGGGAATACGGCCAATGCCCGATGCAATAATACAAATTTGACAAGAAAGTAGCACATTAAGTTTTAATGTTGTTACCGATACTATTGTCAACTGGCACAGTTAATTAACGGCCCGCGACCGGCTAATGGAAGCTAAAACGTAAATGTCATCAGCCCACGGCCGGCTTCAGTTATTTACGAGGAGTAGTTTGACAAGACATGCAGATCGCCCACTATAATGAAAATGGAATTTTCAAATGGTTGCCGCCGATAATTCCTTTTACGAAGACATACCAAATAATAAATGTTTAATTGCAAAAGACAGTTTTAGAGCTCACTATCTTGACAAACCCGATTTCTCATTCCGGAGTATATTCCACGCTGAACAGGCCATTATTTTCACCGTAAGAAAATATCATTTCGTTTAATGTTCGATCCTCTTCTAATACCATTCAGAAAATATATTATTTAAAATAAATTAAAAAAAGGACACCTCAGGATGTTCTGTGCCACTACCTGGAATTTTAACGCTCTTTTCTAGAACTTTGTAGTATTATTTTTCGCTCAGGAACGTTTTTTTTTTCTGCACTAAGCGCTCATGAGCTAAAAAACTAAAATAAAAAAACTGACAGCGTTCAAAACTAAATTATCCCTCTTTTCTGTAATAGGCAACATACTACTAACGAGAAAAAGTCCTTCATCTGGACATTCACAGAGGTGCTTTTTGCTTTGAAATTCTCAAACATCGGCGCAGATGACTACGCGCGTAACATTAATAATCAAAAGGTTAATAGTTGCAAGCCTTTAGCGCTTCGTCAGGACTTCCTCCCATACGAACGTCGTTTGTGGAAAAAGACGAAGTCATACCGATCAGAGGTATTCTGAGAGGGAGGCGATAAATGTTCCTTATGGAAGTGAACTGTAGGAATAAAAAACTGAGATCTGATCGTGAGTGCAACTGCAATTCGGTGCATAGTTGTGTGAATACTTGACATAGCTACTTATTAATAACTCAATTATTTCTTCTCAGTTGCACTTTTTTGAGAGTTTCCTTCATTGATAGCTTTTAAAGAACACGAAACTTGACCAGCTGGATGCTGGAGCCTTACACTGTACTAAACTAGCGGCAAGCCATGAAGTACTGAAATACATAGGAGAAAACTCCAACAAAATACCCTTACATCGGTTTAAAAAGGAATCATTGAAGTTAAAAAAGGGACAAAACAAAAATCCTCACCAGTTTCTAGGAGTCTCGGTGTGGTATTCAGTATCTTGAAACCTTTTTCTCCAAAGTAGTTGATGAGTTCAACATATATAGAGTAAGGTGTGTCGATCCCCAATACTGAAATTCGACTTAAACAGAGTTGCGATGGTGACAATTTGATATTATTTAATATTTATAACGAACCCAATACAAATGTCATTTAGTTGAATAGATAATTTGTAGAGTATCAAACTCATATAGCAAAGTAAATTGATCATTGTTGAAAATGGGTCACCGGCCTGTTCGCTCCCAGTCAACACTGTGCCAAAAATTGAGGATAGAGCGTAATGAAATTTTCAAAGGGATGCTTGACGCCATGTGATCAATATTGATTTCTTCTTACGTATTATCCTAAATTTTAAGAAAGTCTTCCCCAAACAACATACGAAACAAAAAGTTATTCTGTTGCTCAGTTAATTCGGAAAAATTATATTTTGAAGATAAGCAAGATAACAAGGTCATTGCTATAGTTGAGTTTCTCTTTTGTTATTTCAAATGAATAGAGAATTAATTATCAATGATAGTTTTTTCAAAATGACATCAAGCCAGGATAGGCTTATGGAGCGTGTATAGATTGAAGTAAGCAGATGAACTCAGTATCAGTTTGACGATTCCATGGCAAGTTTGCAAAAAGCTAGGACCTCAAGTTACACAGTCAAACTCTTTAATAAATTAATATGTAAAATGTTATTCAGTCTGAAAGCTTAATATCCGTTTTTTTTTTCCGAGACTGTTGATTGCAGATTACGATACATTTTTCTCTTTCGTATTGAGATATTTAATGCTTTTAGAATTTCTGAAAATATTTGCTGAAGCATACAGATCGAGATGTAAAATCGTGAACTTTTACAAGACGTCCCCCCCTGATGATAATCAAGTTTCTTTAATCACTTGCATATGCATCAACTTTTCATTTTGTTATCGATGATTTCTTCTACCAAAACCGAGCAATTTTAGCTCGTTCGAACAACTCTTTCACAATTTATGAAATACTTTTATAACTCTTTCTAAGTTAGATTCCATACAAAAATGTTGCTTACGCTTCCTAGACGTACATAAGTATGGGTAATTGACTCTAAACCAGTAAAGCCTTTAATTTTGTTAATTGTTGTGAACAACTAAACTTTATCGACAAATCATCTGTTTCGTTGAAGGACCTACTTGTTTGGACACGGCATAATATTTTACTATACCACACCTCTTTCATCAAACTCGTAGTAAAACTTGTTTTGTTTCGTTTTGTTTCATTTGCGTTCCATTTTCTTTCCTTTTTTATCATCTATAAAAACGACATAGAGTTAAGAAAGTAGTGGGGGACATAATGCTCTGACTAATTATGTTCCAATGCTAAATGAAAAAGCTAGTAAACAATATATATATATCTACTTAATTGTGCACTGTAGTGGAAGTTCAAGCCTAATTTGACATAAAATATGCATGGTGTTCATTATGGAGCCAAAACGGGTTATCTTATTATAGGAAATTAACGCTCCATGAAATTAGCGAATAGAAAGGAGAAGTCTTTACGTCACGTTGCCATGGTAGCAACATTTCTGGATGACAACAAACCGAAAACGTCACTTAAAAAGTGAAATTGCACTGTTTCAAAGTTCATCGATCTTATTTATTTTCATTTTAATTTGCCAAATGTTGGTGAAATTTTCTGGAGTTGAATCCGAGAAGACAGTGTCTAAGATTAGAAAAAGAAATTTTTTGTATCATGTTCAACTTCTTCATAAAGCGGGCGCGTGAAATTAGGAAGTTTCATGTCGAGGTCGTGCAACGACGGCTAAGAAATGTACAAAAAAAGCGTGATGCACGTGCAAAATTGTTAAGTTGTTATTGTTTAATATAAACATATTATATTTTGCCGTTCTCCTTGCCGTCGCCGTCGTCGTCGGTTTTGTTGTCATCCCGTAATAGTGCTACCATGGTAACGTGACGCCACACTTCTCTTCTCTATTGAAAATGAACCCAATGAATTATATTAAGTAGACGGAAAAAAAAATTAAGTAGATTTATGTCGCCCCATCTAAGGAAATCTGGATTGCGGAATCCAAGAAATTTTTGCTTGTGGAATCCAGAATCCAGGAAATTCTTGTTTGTGGAATCGGGAATCCTGAATACAGCTCAAGGAATCCGGAATCCACTAATGATTGCAATCGCGGGAATCCATTCGACAACTTCCACTGACACAGAATCTGGAATCCTATATCTGGAATCCGGAATCCACGGCGTGGAATCCAGAATCCCAGACTGTCTTAGATTCCATTACTACTTAGGGCAATTTATGAATGATATCCTATAGATTTGGACGATATTTCTCCTGGAAAGTTTTACCCTAATCAAAATACAAATCTCAACAACTTTCGTACGCGTGGTTTCTTGTGAGAAGATGGAAAGGTTGGTGAGAGGAACTGGTGAGTACCGAAAAACCGGAAGAGTGAAAAAAAAGTCAAGCTAAAGCTTCTGTTGTGTGTTTTCAGATGACGTCATGGCGGCCATATTTGTGTCCCAAAACAATGACACGACGGCCATGTTTATGTCCCAAACCAGCCCTGTGGGAGTTGAACTCTTTTTTTATGTAAACGCTTTCTTTTGTTCCAATAAATTTGTATAGATGCTGGCCACGTGAGTGAAAACACAGAATTGCAATGTTGTAGAACTGAAACGAATCCAGAACAGCTTGGTTTCAAAAAGCAATGGTAACAGCGTGTCTGCTGGAACAAGGAAACAAAAGAAGAAAAAGACGACGGTTCCTCGTTTTAACTTAAAAGGAAACAGGATCGTTGATTAAACCACTCTGGAAAGTCTTTACAAAATGTAATTAAGCACTCATCAATTTGGTCCTGTAATGGGAAGGGATTAGGTTGCGTTATTCAGTTTCATTGCGAAGGGTGCGGTACCTCATAAAACATTTTGCTTTTCGTCAAATGTTTCAGTTACAGGTTTGTTTGGCCGATAAAGGTTCTTAAAGTGGTCATTAACTTCTCGGTTAATATTTCTACCTGCTTCGATCATGAGAATTAATTAATTCCTGCCTTCTTTTCCTACTAGTCTATTCCCTTTTAGCACTGAGAGGAACGGGATATTAAGGCTGGTATTTGACCGTTAGTCTGGCTAGAACTGTTTGGCCTTTTTGAGGAGGACTTGAAGTTTACTTGACACCAGAACACGAGGCCCATGCCATACCATCGTTAATTAAAAAATAAGCGACAAAAAGTATTTACTTCTACTTATTCTAGCTGTTGTAGCGTATTTGACACCAGTGCGGATCGAGGTCACTTGAGAAAAATGCACCTCAAACGTCCTAACAGACGTTCTGGCAGCATAGGACGAAGTACTCTTTTCGGCAACCAGGCGGCTTCCACGATACAAACAAATGGTGACCTGCAAACTAGTTGAAGTGCCGCTCACTCCCCACAGACGGTATCCTGATGGAATGACGTCCTCATCTGTCTAGAAATCGATTGCGTCAACTGGATCACTGGCAGTAGTGGGATCAGTAGAGTATACCCAGTCAGTCAATCATTCGAATCTCTGGACCTTTCCTAAAAAGAATGAACCTGTTAGATCACCCCAAGTGAAGACAAACTGGACACTTCAAACGACAACAGCAGCTTATTAAATTTGAATATATTTTATGAATTAAGAGAGAGAAGTGGAGAATATTACTGCGGATATCAAAAACAGGACTTGACCTTAAGGTCTTATGAAAAAAAATAATTTGGACTATCACTAAGACGATGAACTGTGGTCGAAGTCGTAGGTGCTCTTTGGATGTAAACGATATATGTTTTTCTTTGTGTTTAAAGGGCCAGGATGTTGGGGTCGTTGTCACTCCCTACCCCCCGTGGAACCGCGTGACCGAAATCACATAATGGATAATAACAAAGTCATGAGCGTTTGCTTTGATGCGTTTTGCTTTCCTTTAGTTGGACATTCGAGGACGTCAAAATATGTAAGTCCCCTGTGTCTTTGACTTGTAACCCCCCTAAAATGTTGTTATCCGAACATTGTGGTTTTGTAACACGTTGCAGCTGTAACTAGATTGGAATGCCGAACGGAGTCGCAGATTTGAGTCTTCAATCAAGTATTCCTCATGTGTGGTTTGTTTTATACCGGTATATCGTTAAATCACCAGCAACTATTCTAAACGAAAGATTTGATTTCTTATTTTGTTTGTTTGTTTGTTCTTTTTTTAAATGTGAGAAACAGCAACAAGAGGGAAGTGGCCAAGAACAACCCACGCAAACATAATGGAATTATGTATTTTAACAGTTCAAGGTTCGTTTACACCAATAATACACCATCTGTGAAATTTGCTGACTCTCCTGTATATTTTGACATTCGCTATTTGAATAAATGATACCAAATGTTAGTAGTATAGCAGCAAACGAATTAACTGTTTTTTTGTGGTAGAATCTCGGTTACGCCGATGACATCATAGCCTTTAGTCCTTATCTCATGAATACAACGCAGTAGAATCTCTTTAAGATAAGGTAATGTTCGACTATTTTTAGGCGGTTTAACCGGTTTCAAATGGTTTCGATGATTTCAGCCTTATCTCATGAATAAAATAGGGTGGAAGCTCATAAAGAAAACGTCATCTGCTATTTTAGGTGGTACATTCTTTATCTTTTAACGGCTTGCGGTAAGGTTCTCGTCAGGGTGCTATTTTTAAACGGCCGATATTTAAAAAAGTATTGCATTGATTTCAATCAGGAGCCCCTGTTTCAACCAAGCTGATCGAGGGAGTATGTCTTAGTTTTACCCTTGTTTCCTAAGCCACTGTCAAGTTGAGGATCTAAGCGTAATAAAAAAGACCGAGGAAAACAATGGCGGCCTCGCATGTGTTCCCTCGCCTCCTTCCTTGCGCGGCCTTCCCGCTCTTGTGCGCCTATAGTGTCCCCCTCTCTTTTCCCTTTACACCATTGCCACACAATCTAGCTGTGCCTAATGAGATGTACTTTAATAATAAAGGCCCCGTTAATATAGAGGAAAGCTGTCCCGCGAGGGAGGATCACCCTCTTGGCAAATTTTAAGCGAGCGTTTATATGAGAAAAAAGTTTTGACCCCTTTGCCCGATACATACGCTAACAACCGCGCGCTCTCGCGTCCTCTGATTATCTCGCCTTGACCGAGTTGAGTGGGCGAGCAATAGAAGAGTTTACATGAAGAAGAGCAGGCCAGCATGGAGGGTTACCCTATCTTTGAGAAACGGTAACCCGGCTAGGCGGGTCAACTTTTAATCGAGCCACCTTTTCGTTCCAGTGTAAACGATTCGCCAATTCGTAGGAAATTTATGAAAATTGGCTCTTGAGTAGGCGAGTAACCCTTCTTCTACGCGGGACATATTTCTTCTCTACATAAAGGGGGCCTACGTAATACTTCTTATGAAGTATCACATTCGCATTCGATCAGACAGATACAAACGGAACTCGACCTCTAGGAAATTTTTTTATGAGGTATAATCTAGCCATAAAACATGGCCCTACACTAGCCATCAGACGGCCAAATTAGCCTGTAATAGGCCTTGTTTAAACGGTTGTTTACCGTAGAAAAAATGTTCTTCTTATTTCGAACCGTAAAATTACCAGAGGCCTTAGAGGATCCAAGAATATTCTTCGTTGCGCATGTGTACTGCCCAGTATCGTTATGATTTAGATTCCTAACAACCAACTCTCCTTCTCTGACCAAATACTTTGCACCTGACAAAAGTTTTCTGCCCTTCAATCGCCATTCGACACTAGGAGTAGGATTTCCTCCAGCTCTGCAATAAAACGACATATTATGCCCTTCGTCTCTAGTCTGATCTGCAGGTGGCATCATTACCTGTGGAGCAGATATCGATTTTCTAGGGCTCTCAGTTGGTCCCGGCATGCTTTTTGGCTGGGATTCTCTCATATCTTTCTTTTCTCCTCTCGACTTTTTTGGACCAGTCTTACCCGTTTTTCCAGGTCCTCCAGTAGCTCCCGGCATACCTTTTGGCCAAGTTCCTCCCTTGTCTCCCTTTTCTCCTCTCGGTGCAGGACCCGTTATTCCTGATTTTCCAGATTTCACAGTGGTCCCATGGGACCTTGAGGACCTTTCTCTCCCTTTGGTCCCCTCCTGCCACGTGGTCCCTTTTAACCAGTAAGGCCAGGATATCCGGGGGGACCTGCGAGACATACCTTCTCACTTGACTTACAGTACTTGGTGGGTATCAGTTTTTCAATCTGTGTGGTGATTTGTTTTCGCACGTCATGTATAGTGATGGTACGTAGCTAAAGTGCAGTTCGAAACTTGTGTCCGGTTTCTTGGCTTTGCGTTTGTTCTTGATTCCCCTGACTCATGTAAGGCTAAGGGAGAATTAATTTCAGGAGAACAGAGATGACAATAAAACATACTCTGTGGTTGACCCAAAAATCTTGGCCAGTCTCTCATGGACTTTAATTTCGTAACGTGGGGTTTGGTTTGTTTTTAAAAGAGCTGGAAAGATAAAGGCTGTTTTGAGTTGCCATACTTCTTGTTGATTTAGCCATGTCTTTACTCATTTTTCCCTTTCAGTGGTTTCTCAGTTTCCTTTACTAACTAACTTTGTGTAATTCGACTAGTTAACTACTTAAACATTGTACTGCACTTGAGTGGTCAGAGTCGGAAGAGTTAAAATCCTGCAATAAGTGCAGTACAGATAAAAATTTGCAAATAGCAACACATCTTATATTATAAACTTGGCTTCGGGATTGTTCTCGACTCTACTGAATAATGCTCGCCTACAGGTGAATAAGTAAACATGCTATCGATTTCAACCCTATTCAGACCGGGGGGCTTGCGAAACTCTTCCTCGCTAATTAAAAAGTGAATAACCTTAAAACTGTTTATACTATGACCACCAATTTGTGCCATTTAACGTTCATGGTTGACCATGGTCAAAACATGGTTTTCTCACTGTCAAACCATGGTAGACCATTGTTGGAAACCGGTGTTCAACCATGGTGCAACCATGCATCGCTGGCCATGGCTGGCCAACCTTTCCCAACGATTTAGGCTTTAGCCTATTCAGCGCGCTTGTAAAGATGAGTGGATAATTCTCTGCTGAGTGAAAGTCGTATGTGTCTACAAAATCTATTTTCTGTGAGACTGAACTTCAGTAAAAGTTGGTTCCTCGCTGGCAGCCCCCATCAGATCATTGTTTCGCACCCAGCCCTGGTTAACGTGAAGCGAAGTACTGTTATATGCGATGTTAAAGCCGCAGCGCCGAGATCTACCTCCCTTTCGCCTGCAAAGCGGGCATTTTCTTTTCTTTTCCTTGCGCTCAACGCCCCCTCTCCGTTGCCTCCGCACGCCTGCAACACGCAAACAATTAAGCGGGTTGCAGACTCAGTTAACCTTACTTGCTCTTGTGGAACAAAAGTGTGGGTTGTTGGCGTCTTCTTCGAGAATTCAAGTCAGAGACTGAGAAAATCAGAATTCATCGGATAAAAATATATATGCGATGTTACAATAAAAAGTGACAAGAAAAAAGCGCAAAAATACAGTTGTATACGAACCAGTGAAATTAACCTGTTAAAAAAAATCTGTTTTTACAAACATTCAAAATTAATATTTAAGTCTCATTCCGGTTATATTTCTTAAGCGCTCCGATGAATCTTTATACCTAGGATGCAATTATGTAACGGATGGTCACAATGTTTAACTTTGTAAAAGAGGCATAACTCAGTGATGTATAGCGACTCTAATTGTAACACTTTTTAAAAGCTTTGCTAGGCGGCAAGGTCTGAAACGTTAGCAGCGTAAAATGAAAGGCCGTACACAATTTTACGGACCACAATCGCTTTAAAAAGAAGGTCCGTTTTGCCTTGTGTGCATCCTTTCTTGCGCAGGCTTCCAATTATAATTTTACAATCTGAGCGAATCCTCGCTCGCTGATTGGTCGAGAGCTATGGTTTATGAGAGTATAGACCATGGAAATGACGTAACATGTCACGCAGTGCCGGTAGTTTAATTGAAAAAATAAGATGTACACGGACGGCGCAATCTTTATCAAGTGAAGAATGATACTCTCAGTTATAACCGCAGTTTATGCAATGGCGTAAGAGAAGACTAAAAAAAAAAAAAAAAAAAATACAAATTTTCTAGGGACTTCCACTCCCTATAACTCACCAATGTGTGGATTTGTTAAAAAACAATCTAACTC
>CALNXI010002822.1:38911-48911 GCA_942486025.1 Porites evermanni
CCCCCCCCCCCCCCCCCCCATTTGTATACAGCTATTTCGAGAAGGGTTGTCGGAAAAAGTGCACGCGACAATCCCGAAAGGTATTGTGGGTAGTTTCGAGTGCTCTGTTCTTCGAAGAAATTTGGAAAAATGGCACGGGAGGCCACGGACATATGTTTACGAGTGCTAAAGGAAAGCAAAAACGCATGTTCGACAGCTACAGTCGTCAGGAACAGTGTATTGATAATATTCCATATTACCTTTCGGTATTGTCGCGTGCACATTTTTTCCGACAACCTTTCTCGAAATAGCTCTATAAAATAAGATGAAAAAGCCCGGGGGGATGTTTCCAGAGAAATTGGGTGGGGGGTGTGCGGCACGTTTCCTGAAATCCTTACCCTAATTCAGACCTAAATCTGTGATTTTCCCTACCCTATTTCCGGCCCCTAATCAAAAATTTGATACCCTATTTCAGATCTGAAGCCCTGGAGCCCGGTGCGTGAATGCGTAAACATTAAAAGGGAAATGGTCTTATCGCCAAATGATGAAGTAGCTTTTTCTAAAAAAACATACCCAATTCAAGACTAGAGTGCAAAACCCATACCCTACTTCAGACCAAAACGGCTAAAAAAACATACCCTTTGGCGCTGCACTTACTTATATAGCCTATATAAGGGACTACCCCCCCTCTCCCCGGGGGGGAAACGCGTTGCAGATTATTAGTCTCGCTGCTTACGCAAGCGAGACCAACAACCTACAAAAATGTGTTGAATTAAAGAAAATAATATTTAGCTTACACTCCTTTACGTGCTGCAAATAGCTATAATGCTAATCTAGGCAGGACAACAGCCTATTGTAAGTGGTTGAAAAAGAACCTGAAAAAATTAAGGCTTGACTGGGAATATCGATCGAACCCTGACCTTTGCGATGACCGGACGCAGTTCAAAATATGAGTCATTTCATATATTTCCAGTCATGTAAATCTGAGGATAAATAAAGGTAATGTATGTATGTTATGTATTCCTGCATCAGGTATATTACTGAAGAATGCACAATGGCCTGCTCTCCAGTTGGCTTGCATGATTAGCTTAGTGGATTATCACGCGCGTTGCGTCCGGTCAGTTATTACCGTGGCTGGTTCATTGTTCTCCCTTAAATTTGTTCCTGAACTTCATCATGTATTCGTACAGGTTCTCTCCAAATATGCAAATTTATCTCTTAAGATTTTGTGCTGCCGAATCCATGCATGATACCGATTTTCCGACAATTTTCCTCAACTGGGCAGTTGTCAAAATCTTATACAAGTTTAGCTTCATTTCTGCTGTCGATTAAGTCAATGCAAATTTGGTCCGTCAATCTTATTCTTCCATGGTGTAATCTTCTTCCACTCATTTCGTCCATTTTTCGCTTTTTTAAATTCGCTGAGTGGGCAGAAGTTTGTAGGACGAGAAAGAGCTCCAGAAAACGCATTACAAGAACGTCGCTAGGCTTAAGGTGATTAAATACAGTTTTTCAGAGGCCATACTGATATTTTTGAATCGCCTCTAAAGTGGTTTTTTCCTTGTCCGATCACTGTAAAATTTCCCATGATCACTATCATTATTATTATCATTATCATCATCATCATCATCAAAGTCCAGACAACGGACGTCAGTAGTTGGGCAGTGAAGAGGAGAGTGAAGAATCGGATACCGTGTTAGATAAAGAGGGGAACAGCGAAAATGATCTCGTCATTGCTGATCTCGAGGAACAGTCAATCATGACAGGACACACAGGGGCCTCGACTGTAAGTACCGCAAATGCTTGTACATTGTACTACCAGACAATAACGTTCAGTCAAAATCAATAATCAATAACATCAATAATAGTTAATAAAAATCAATAGCAATTAATTGATTGATGTTGAAAATCAATAAAAATCAAAGCCGCAGTCTTGAGTGATTTTTGATTTTCATTGATTTTCATGATTTACATCGATTTTATTGGCTGTAGCGTGATTTGTTTAAATTATTCTACAGACTGCTTTACTTCTCCGTTTACTGTACTTATGCGGAAATATCCACTTGATGTGAATAAAGTGGGGTGACAAGATCGGCTTGGAGATGGCCAAGCTGGCCTCAGTTCCCTCCGTTCTCCCCTCGTTCTTCCCTCAGTTCTCCCCTCTTCTTGGAAACGGAAAACACTTTCCCTTCCTTTACTTTAACAGGGTGAAGCTCCATGACTACACAAGAAATAGAAATTTCCACAGACATAACGTAACAGCTTTGTTGTGCTTGCGACCGACGTTTAAACAGCATTTAAGCTAATGCCTACCCGGTTTTTTTATAGCCTCCCACGCAGACGTTCTTAGGGGTTNATAAAGTGGGGTGACAAGATCGGCTTGGAGATGGCCAAGCTGGCCTCAGTTCCCTCCGTTCTCCCCTCGTTCTTCCCTCAGTTCTCCCCTCTTCTTGGAAACGGAAAACACTTTCCCTTCCTTTACTTTAACAGGGTGAAGCTCCATGACTACACAAGAAATAGAAATTTCCACAGACATAACGTAACAGCTTTGTTGTGCTTGCGACCGACGTTTAAACAGCATTTAAGCTAATGCCTACCCGGTTTTTTTATAGCCTCCCACGCAGACGTTCTTAGGGGTTCGTTACTCATCCCTGTCCTACTAACGTCGTTAGTGGGACAAGAACGCGTGACGAACCCCTAAGAACGTCTGCGTGGGAAGCTAGGGTTTTTACTGTTGCATAATCGGCAAGTAATTATCGGTTTTTGTTGATTGGCTAAGCCAATCAATATAAATCAATAGATTTTTATTGATTTTTATTGATTATATTGATTGAAATCAATGATTGATTTTCATTGATTGTTGTCGTCTGGTGTACTGGCATTCCTAACACACCTTAGAGACAAAATAGGAAAACAATCGCTTAAAGGGACAGCGCTGCGATTATGCGCACTCACGAGCGTAACCTGTTTTTTCTCTTTTAAAGACAATAGAACTGTCACATTATATCACGATTTCCTTCCGGACCGGACCGCCGACGGAGATTTATTGCTTACATTCTCAAGTAATATCTTCAACTTTCGAAGAAGTCCTTCGTCTTTTTAAAATTTGGCTCGCGGCACGGAGACTTGTCGCATAGTACGTTCTTTCTACCACTAATTAAAAAAATATTATTCGCCTTCAGGGAATTTATTACATAAAGGCTAGGTTATCAATGGTAGAAATAATGGCAACGATCGTCGACGAAAGGCAAAAAGGTGACGCCATCCTTGGATCTTAAGATTGCAATGAATGAATAATTTGGATTTGGTAGTATGGCTTTTCGTGTACTACAGAACTGTTGAGTTTGAAGGCATTATGATATGTTATTGTGAGGTATGGCAGCAGTGGAATCAATTTTCAGCTGCTCGGAAGAGAAGTCATTAATGGTGCGTTTCCCTGACCCCAAACAATACTTATTACTAACACAATTGGAAGAATGAAATATCATTGTTTCATGCGACCAATTAGGAGACACTTTACCTGCAGCTCCTACCTGCAATCAATGTGCCTCCAGCTCCCAATTACATTTTCATTTCTTTTTCTTTATCATTTTATGAGCATTGATCATCGAAGTGTACTTACTAGCCAATGTGTTTTTTAAGGAAGACAAAGTTAGATTTACAACACAAGCAATCCAGATAGATTTAGTTCCTAGTAGGTTAAGACAGCTTACCGGCGTTGCTACAGGTTTTGCCGTCGCCCGTGTAACCAGGGTTACATGAACAAGTAAAAGAACCTTTGGTATTCGTGCAAGTAGCTGACGCATGGCAATCATGGGTACCTGTTGTGCATTCGTCTACGTCTGAAAAAAAATAAGTAATAATAATAATTAAAAGTTTATAAAGTTGGGAGAGACACCTTACCTGCACTCAGTATTCGTGCTCCTGACCATTCATCCGTTCAAAAGGCGAAGTACTAATAAGTAGTTGAATTTAAACAATTTGCATAACTGATTCAAACGTTCTTTGACGGTTTTTGATGTTTGATATGAAGTCTTGATGTTTATAAACTAGGAGTGTACGGCTCTGAATGGTCAGAATCGCTTTTTGGACCTCTGTGGATAGTCAAACAAAAGACATGCGAAGCATTGAGTTTTTTCAAAGGACATTAAAAAGTCGACATCTCAAGTAAATAGTTTTGTTGGCTGTTTTGATGAGTTTGTAAACAGTTTTGCTGCGTTTAGTTTTTAGTGGAAACTAATTTTGTTATCATCCTCATCATCACTATTATTATTATCATTATTATAATCATAATTATTATTATTATTACTCGAACGTTTTTGATGTTTGATATGAAGTCTGTGGATGCTCCTGTTTTCTGTTTGAGGAGAGTATATTCATCATAGCTGAATTCATGGAGAAATTTTTGAGAATTAAACCCGAAAATGAAGGAGGAAATTTGTTTTCTTTCGACGCTGCCATCGCCGATGGGTGAGTGGAGCCACAGTTGTTGTGATGTCGGGAACTCCCGCCAGTATTAATATAATATTTGTTTTTTCTCAGCGCTGGGGTTTTTATTATTCATTTGGATATTGCAAGAGAGAGTCATCGTTGCTCTTCTTCGTCGGCTTCATCGTAGTCGTTGAGGAAATTTATACTTCTGTGGCCTTTAACATTGGCGATATATTTTGAAGTTACAATATATCAGGTTTGCTTTCTTCCGCTTGCTGACTGTTGTTTTCCTTACACCATGATTCGTAAACTTTTTTCTCACTTTCTTTAAGGCTAGTACTACCACCTACGGACACTTTCATTAAAATGTTAGTTATGGTATTTTCGCATATTGGTTTAGTTTGAACCAGATCTTTTAAATTTTCGGTTTCGTTTGCTACCGAGGAAGAAAGAAACAGACCATCGCATGGATGTTTTAATAGAGGTCTTTGCTCGACAAAAGACTAAAAGAGAGCAACCGGACCCCTTTCTCCTCCAACAAAAGAATGACGTGACTTGAAGTCCTTGTTGTTATCATGGAAAACTTGTATCCGTGTTCATTTAAATGCCTGAAAGGTGGAGCTGTCATGGCTTGCGTGTGGTTGCCACCGTTTTTGTTCTTTATTTTCTACTTTAGCATAGTCCGTTATAAGTAGCTTGTTTAGTTTCTCATTTAGCCGGAAGGACGTTCTTTTCACTGTTTGAGTTTTTGGAATTTTTTTTTAACTTTTCTATTGTTGTTTTGCGTACATGAAATCAAATCGTCGTTTGCTGAAAACCATGGCCGTTTTCTTAAATTTTGTTGTTAAAACAGCTCTAATCTGATTGGTTCTTGCTGGTTTCTTTTTTGTTTTAAACTAATCAGAAACCATTTGTAATCTGCACTTGTGTTACAAATTTGCACTCGTGTAACAGAAGAAATGCGCTCCTTTCTCAGCCAATAGGAATTGAGTTTTTCTTTTTCGTGTATATTATTAGGCCTAAACAAATTATCGCAGGTTTGAACAATCACCATCGTTCCACGTATCCGATAATCTGAACTGGCTGCTTGGCTCCGCTTTTCTATTTGCTTACTACATACAGTCAATACTAAAATTAATTTAAACTCCTGCCAAACCAAAACTTTAACTGTAAAAAGCGAGAAGAGCACAAAATACTTTTGCATTGCTGTCGTTGTTGTTTACTCAAAAAACAAACATATCATACAAACGAAATTAAACTCAAATGGCTCACCAGTGCATGTGAATCCATCCCCTGTGAATCCTGCTGTACATGCGCATGCGTAAGATCCAACAGTATTACTACACACCGCATTAACGTCACAGCTGTGAGAGTTGGTAGAGCACTCGTCGATATCTGGCGAAAAAAGTGAGGAAGCCTTCTTGTTTAGTGATGCAGCAAAATAATAGGTAATCCGATTTTTTTCCTCTTTTACATATAAACGAAGGGGGAAACATTAAATTACACCAGAAACTCATAAGGGGTTGAAACGTGTAGCTTGCGTTCAATTCTCATGAACATTCACTTTTACCGTATTTGGAAACCTTAATGACGGATATCCATTTTCAACAAAATGGCTGCCGCACTATCACCATGCAGATGTTTTGAGGCAAGAGTTCTGCATTTCAAGGTTAAAAATACACCGTTAAAAGACAAAAAGTGGAAACAAAAAGTTCAAAAGAATACTCAGCTTTCTTTTTGTGGAGGAAGGGAAGCTTTTCATCAAGAAATCGTCCTTCGAGGAATTCAACCTTGTTTTCTTCACGTCGGAGCGCATGGTCTGTTAAATGCAACCAAGGCAGCGAAGTTTTTGCTGAATTTTCAGGTACATTTTGCACTCTATTGCCAAGACAATTACGTTTTTGAAACGGAATTTATGTATTTTTAAATGTTTCATAGACGTTTTATACATTTTTCTCTTCGGCGCGAAAGAAAAATTACAAAATGTGCCCTGATTTGAGATGGATTTTGTGTTGAATTTTGCCAAGTGCTCAGTCGATTTCACTTGCGTGAACGGATCCACGATCCAAATAGTTTTTTCCGAATGGCTTTAAAGGATTAACCTTTTGGATTTTGAACAAAAATTTTCAAGAAACGGCTTCTCTGTCTATTGTTTTGACTTTGTTCATTTATAAAATTAGCTCAACACACGATCTTGACTACAACATCCAAGCTGAATTTTAGCTTCAAAATGCTTCTCACATTCATTACACGCATCACTTTTTGCGAAGATGTCAGGTTCAGGGTTTGGACACTTTTCGTTACGAAGCTAATGAATTTTACTCGAAAATATTTTTTACAGTTTATTCTAGACTAGTAATATAAGAATTTTAAAAGCCTATTTGCAGTTTTTAGTTTACTGTTCAAAGGGTCAACGAGGCATCTTCTTTTGAAGTGACAACTTCAAGAGGTTGCGAGGACGTCAATGGGTTTCACAATGTAACATTTGGCCCGGGTGGCAAGGCAATAACATCCTGCTCAGTATTTCGGTAAGATTCCTGGTTTCAACCTTTTAAAGCTTTCTCGGCTTTCGGGAGTTTTCCCCGGGTTAGTAGGCCATTTTTTTAAGCGGGCACGGGAACGTAAAGTAAAATTACGTCACCTTGTTTACGAAGTTTGATTGCTCTGTTATCTTTTCTTCTCGTTCCACATATGGTACTACATATGAGAGTTACACGTTTCAACCCCTTATGAGTTTCTGATTACACGTAATAAACATAATTCGAAAGGAAAGAATCTCAAAAGGCGAGGACGTCTCACGGTAGCTTATACGTGAGACTTCCTCTTAGCTTTATATCAGAACAGCTATAGTAAGAGGGAGTATTCAAGGGAGTAAATTTCCTTTCTGAAATGCATAACGATTCAATACGAATTTTTACTAAATATAACAACAAAGTACCCTGTTTACTCGGTTGGCATACTATGGATCAATTTCGTTAAGATATGTTTGTCGGACGTGCGTTTCAGTTTTGGTTTAACGGAAAAAACCTTGAACGTCCTCAAAATCTATCTTTGATTTGAGGTTAAGCCGAAATAATGGTGAATATGCTTTAAAATACGCATTTAAAAATCAAATAGAATAAAAAACAAAAAAGAAGACAGGAGAGAAAAAAGTCCCAGGTCTAACGACAGATTAGAGCCTGGTCACCCAATCATTTTCTAACTGGCTGGGCTTGACAATTGTGCAAGACCGAGTTTAGTGAAATTTTGCGAGATACGTATTTCTAGTTTTACTGTAATTGTCATTTCGAACCATTGAGGTTATATGCCCATCGTCTTCTACATGTTTAAATGTAAAGATCGAATACAAAAAAGACAGGCACACACATCGTTTTGGAAACGTTTTTTACAACACCGCAACAGCTTACCAGAGCATGTTTTCCCATCGCCTGTGAATCCTGCTTTACATGCGCATGCGTACGATCCAACAGTATTGCTGCAAACCGCATTAACGTCACAGCTGTGAGAGTTGATAGAACACTCGTCGATATCTGCATGAGAATTGTAAGTTACGTAAAGCGTTAGAAAAACTAATATTAAATCTACCTGATGGTTTACATCTGGTCGCTAAGGTGAATGTATCCATTTTTTTTGTTCTTGTTTGTTTGTTGTTTTTATGTTTTAACAAATATGGTTTTAGGCTTTTGTCCAAAATGATATGACAGTGTTGAGCTTTTGCACACAAACATTGCATTAACACTAAAATTAATTTAAACTCCTCCCAAACCAAAACTTTAACTGTAAAAAGCGAGAAGAGCACAAAAGACTTTTGCATTGCTGTCGTTGTTGTTCACTCAAAAAACAAACATATCATACAAACGAAATTAAACTCAAATGGCTCACCAATGCATGTGAATCCATCCCCTGTGAATCCTGCTGTACATGCGCATGCGTAAGATCCAACAGTATTACTACACACCGCGTTAACGTCACAGCTGTGAGAGTTGGTAGAGCACTCGTCGATATCTAGCGAAAAAAGTGAGGAAACCTTCTTGGTTAGTGATACTCTCATTTTCTGTATGCGTTAACCCCGCTTAACTAGATACTATAGGTAATCCGATTTTTTTGGCCTTTTTTACATATAAACGGAGGGGGAAACATTAAATTACACCAGAAACTCATAAGGGGTTGAAACGTGTAGCTCGCGTTCAATGCTCGTGAATATTCACTTTTACCGTATTTGGAAACCTTAGTGACGGATATCCATTTTCAACAAAATGGCTGCCGCACTATCACCATGCAGATGTTTTGAAGCAAGAGTTCTGCATTTCAAGGTTAAAAATACACCGTTAAAAGACAAAAAGTGGAAACAAAAAGTTCAAAAGAATACTCAGCTTTCTTTTTGTGGAGGAAGGGAAGCTTTTCATCAAGAAATCGTCCTTCGAGGAATTCAACCTTGTTTTCTTCACGTCGGAGCGCATGGTCTGTTAAATGCAACCAAGGCAGCGAAGTTTTTGCTGAATTTTCAGGTACATTTTGCACTCTATTGCCAAGACAATTACGTTTTTGAAACGAAATTTATGTATTTTTAAATGTTTCATAGACGTTTTATACATTTTTCTCTTCGGCGCGAAAGAAAAATTACAAAATGTGCCCTGATTTGAGATGGATTTTGTGTTGAATTTTGCCATGTACTCAGTCGATTTCACTTTTTTAGGGCTCCGTACACTTGCGTGAACGGATCCACGATCCAAATAGTGTTTTCCGAATTGCTTTAAAGGATTAACCTTTTGGATTTTGAATACAAATTTTCAAGAAACGGCTTCTCTGTCTATTGTTTTGACTTTGTTCATTCATAAAATTAGCTCAACACACGATCTTGACTACAACATCCAAGCTGAATTTAAGATTCAATGCTTCTCACATTCATTACACGCATCACTTTTTGCGAAGATGTCAGGTTCAGGGTTTGGACACTTTTCGTTACGAAGCTAATGAATTTTACTCGAAAATATTTTTTACAGTTTATTCTAGACTAGTAATACAACAATTTTAAAAGCCTATTTGCAGTTTTTAGTTTACTGTTCAAAGGGTCAACGAGGCATCTTTTTTTGAAGTGACAACGTCAAGAAGTTGGGAGGACGTCAATGGGTTTCACAATGTTACATTTGGCCCGGTTGGCAAGGCAATAACATCCTGCTCAGTATTTCGGTAAGATTCCTGGTTTCAACCTTTCAAAGCTTTCTCCGCTTTCGGGAGTTTTCCCTCGGTTAGTAGGCCATTTTTTTAAGCGGGCACGGGAACGTAAAGTAAAATTACGTCACATTTTTTGCGAAGTTTGATTGGTCGGTTATCTCTTCTTCTCGTTCCAAATATGGTACTTTCGAAAATGAATAATCACGAGCATCGCAAAAAGCAAACATATGAGAGTTACACGTTTCAACCCCTTATGAGTTTCTGATTACACGTAATAAACACAATTCGAAAGGAAAGAATCTCAAAAGGCGAGGACGTCTCACGATAGCTTATACGTGAGACTTCCTCTTAGCTTTATATCAGAACAGCTATAGTAAGAGGGAGTATTCGAGGGAGTAAATTTCCTTTCTGAAAT
>CALNXI010002823.1:0-11205 GCA_942486025.1 Porites evermanni
CAAGGTTAAATCAAAGTTAACCTGAAATCAAATTTGACCTGTAACAGGTATGCTGTTAGTAAAATCCATTCTCAGGTGAGATGAAATCAAACATTGACTGAAGCAGCTGTATGGTGCATCTTAATATGCTAACATCCAATCTCACCTCTCTGGTTCCTCTGCAATTCGGCCACTGGTTGCAAATGAGGAAAGTTGGCACAATTTATTCATTACCACTGCTTTAAAATAATTTGTTTATTTTTACAGAAAAAAAGAAATTATTTGGTTTTCTACAGGATAAAAGAAATTGTGAAATAAAAAAAGTAAACTACCTTCTCCGCTGCTGAGGGTTGACCCACCATAGATGTCTAACAACAGAAAAGAATAACCATAGCCAAATACCAAAAACGTCATCCCAACCAGAACAACAAACTTTAGAACAACTTCCAGTGTTTCAGAGGCCATTTTTGCTGACTTTTCGGCTTGTTGATTAGCATAATTTCCGCGAACCAAGGTATGTGCGAAAAATGTGTAATAACTTTCCTCAATGGGCATGAAAACACATCTGGCAACTAACGAGCCGAGGTTGTTAATAACATCATAGATACCCTGCTGAGAAAATGTTAACACTCTGAACAGAGTCATGATATACCGTTCCCCCTCAGTCAAGATTTTCTTTAGGAAGGATTGTTTGAAAAAGCTCCATGTAAGATGCACCATACCCCAACTTACAACACTCAAACCAGGAATTCTTCTGGGGAAAAAGTCACGGACAGATTTCAGAGGGAAGTCATTCATGGCGGTTTCCTTTTCTTTGGGGACCTTTTGAATGTAGTATAAAAAGTATACATAATACAGAGTCATGGATAATATTGAGAAAGCCATTTGTGCCAGGCAAAATGAAACAATTCCGAGATCTGGAAAGAGCATTACAAGAGCTAGAGTAATCACACATCTGGCAAAGTTTGCGATGCCTTCTATGATGACTTTGAGGCGTAAAAACACAAACGCTTGAGCCAACACCCATAGTTGTTCGGATAAAAGTTCGAAGGAGCCGCTCGCAGCGAAGGCGAAAACGGCCAACGGGTAGTTTGGAATCTTTTGTGGATCGGGAACTTCTAGTTGAAGCAGCCAAACGTAGCCAAGGACAAAAGATAAAATTACACCGAGAGGGAAAACACACCAAAGAAGATTGATCACTTGAACCCAATTCTTGTCCTGCGTCTTGCTAAGGCAAGCTTTTCGGAAAGCTTCTCTGGCAACGAACACGATAGTTTGGTTGAGAAGCATTAATCGCACGTTCACAATTCCGATCATGTCTTTCGTGGTGAAACGAAGAAGTACACCGTTCATTACGAAGGTAAGGATTCTAAAAGTAACCTGTAGAACAACATTATACGAGGCGGAACGAACTGTACTTCCAACCAAACCTTCCTTCTCGTCCGCCATTTTGTCAAGTTAGTTTCCCAAATATATCAAACTCGTTCATTGGTCAATCTCTACTAAATTATCCAATCAGTGGTCTTTTTATATTTCGATTACTTTTCGGAAGTCCGCTGAACTTTTGCTCACGGTCTCTTTGAGTCTTTATTAATAAAAGAGCAATTTTAATTGGTTTATAACATCTTCTTTTGTTCTAAATAACCAATAAAAACGTTCGTTTCTATTGCACTAGCAGTCTGGGTCACACGTGGCAAAACACAGATTTTTGTATTTTCAGAAATTTGTACTCGCAGTGGTTTAAATAGTAAACACGGAACTTTTCTGTGTCATAAATATGGCGAAGGAGAAGCCGTGGTTAAACAGCCTGCTCTTTCTTACATTTGTAAGTATCTTTTCGGTATCAACTTTTACTCGGAAAGGAAACAATATATATTTTTTTTATTAACTAGTGCATGTAACGCGTTGATTGCTCTTTTCCATGACTCAAATTCCTGTTTTTTTTCTTACAGTTTATCGGACTATCCTTACAAGCTAAGAAGAAATATGATAGGAGCTCCATAATTCAAGTCAACGACATAAAACCGTTCAAAAAATTACAAAGAACCCACACGAATTTACTGGTTTTGTTTGCGCAGAGTGGTAGGTCACCGTTCATATGCAAAACAGTGATTGGATTTTAATAAATTTTCAATGCAACTTGACCCCTTTTCTTTTAGCTTTTGTATAATTGGACTTCTCCTGTTTCGAAGTTTTATGGAGCACTTTTGTTTCCTTTCATTTCCTTGTTTTCGCTGGATAAGGTGATATTGATTTAGCTGGCTTTCAGAAGTCATTTATATTTGCACATTATTATTTGAACCCGGCTGGATGATAAAATGCGTTCAAGTCGATATCTACAAGATTTTTGATATTTGATTTATTATCAGATTATTCAAGAAAGGAGCCTTTATAAAAAAACAAGTTAATCTTCATTAAGATCTTAAATCCTTATTATTATGCATGAACATTTTAATTAGGGTTATTATCCAGTAACCCTGGAAACTTAAGAAAGATAATGGCATATGTACCATATTCATTTTGATTGTTAATTACATCAAATAAATCATATTGCTGGTTTGCACGTGACGTTACGGCAGCTATGTTGGTGGTCAAGAACAAAAGCAGTTCTCTCCTCTGGGAACTAAACTCTATTTTCATGTAAATTCTTCGAGAAAAAAATTTAATTGTTTTGACCCCCAACATGGCCATCCTGTCATGTGGTTGCACACCAAGAATATGTAAACTGTACTGAAATAGATGCAAATATGTGGCTGTGATCCCTCTTGTTTTACCTGATCCACCAAAGGGGCTGAGTTTTCAGGTTAGTCAACCTGAAAATAATTTATTATTATTGTCTCATTCAACTTTCAATATTTCCACATTTTCACCAATTTTTAACTAACTACGAGAGAACGACTGGAGAACTGACAATTTGACTAACAATAGACGACCGTTTAATTGTGACAATAGACGGATTGAAACCCACCAATTACTGATTGCGAGTCTTCATAGCCATTAACATCACGGCTTAACTGACAGACGACCAATAACATCGCAACATAATTGACCAATCAGATCAATAACCAGAGTATAATACCATCAACTGACGTGATACAACTCACTTTGACTCTGAAGATGACTACCGCACAGGTTGTCGTAACGTCAGTCACCGTCAACAACAACAGTCCTATTCATGAACTACGTTCACCCGGACGATCAAACTCTACCTACTTTTGGAATTTTTATTTTCTTTCAATTTCTTTGTTTGACAAGCAAGTTTATCTCAATTAAATAAATTTTAAACTAATTACATAGTATGTTTTTCAATAATGATTACTGGACTGACAAACTCAAAAAACCATTAACACCTGGTAAGTATTTCTGGAACGTTGATTGTTTACTGACAAATACTGGCCAATGACATGGAAGTTAAGGACTCACAAAACAGACAACAAAACCACCGCCCAGAGAAGTTATAGGTGATTTACAAAAAAGTGTTCTGTGTCTTTATGCAAGAGTTAACTATAAATTTAAGACAAGTGAACTGAAAAATGTAGAGAAACTGGTGAAGCAAAAAAGTTATAGAAAGTTGCAGGCAATTATTGCCTAATGTATATCTTACAGGTCAAAATCATATTCGGGTTAAAATTCTTTAACCTGGGGATGATTCTTAATTTTCTTTGTCTCCTAGCCCTAATTCATGATTGAATAATATTTTATTAGAGCTAGGAGACTTTTTTAGGAAAAAGAAAAACACCCTCCTAGGTTAAAAATTTTAACCTGAATATAATTTTGACCTGTAACATATATCTTCATCTTCTAAGAGTAACTTACTTGCTAAATTAACCAATCAAAGTGTACATAAGTTATTATTGGGCATGAGATAACAGTAAATCTATAAATGATATTACTTTTGTACAGTGAATGATTCTTATAAGAACTGCCTGGTAGAAATGATTCAATAATTTCAACAATATTTATTTCAGAACGTGATGCTTTAAAAAAGTTTGATGTTCTAGCAGAAGTTGCAGAAGAAATGAAGGGCAAAGGAACAATAGCTCATGTAAATTGTGGGTGAGTTGTACGTATGAGTTGTTGCATTAAGGGTGTAGCCTGGCAAGATAGCCTGACATTTCTCAATATAGCCTGAGTGCACTCTCTCTAGGGCTTTGGCGGTGGGGCAGGAAAAGGAAGGAGAGCTTGGAACTACGTCTCTGGAATTTGAATCGTGCCTCCAATTCCCCTGTTGCTCCCTGTTGACTGAGCTGTCAGATTTCCGCCAATCAGCACAAAGCGGAAACAAACCCGAATGCGCACAGGGAAAAAGACGTGAAAGATCATCACCAATGTCATCTCTGCCAGTCAACATTTCTCATGGAGTTGATGCAGATATTCAAATTCCAGAAACATAGTTGCAAGCTCTCCTTCCTTTTCCCTCCCCGTTGTAAAGCACGCCAGAGAGCTCGCTCGCAGGCTATTCTCAATACTACCACTGGTTTCGCTGCCAAATGACATCTGAGGAACAATAGCACAGTTATTCCATACTGATGATGTATCACTACCCAGAACTTGGGCCCTGTTAGGATAAAATTCTGACAAGTGACAAGGCCTTGAAACATCGACTTAAGACTAGATAAAAAATGGCAACAAATGACATAAAGATGACAGGGACATGGCGTTCGCTTCAAACTGCAAAATAACCGTATTTGAAATTCAGTCTGTAGGGAGATTCTTCAGTCTTAATCCGCTCAGTCCTAAACCATTTCTGACATACAAATCTGTCGGCTAAATCCTATGTTGACTTGTTACCATTCCAATAACACATGTTAAAAGTAGATTAATAGAGAAATTCATCTTTTCTTAGGGAAAGCAAAGATGCCAAAAAGTTGTGCAAGAAGCTTAAAGTTCCACCTCAACCAGTCGTGTTAAAACATTACAAGTGAGTGCAAATCTAGTTATGCCATAATTTCCTTTTTTTCTCAGTCTGTTCGTGTAAGTCTCTATAATAGTTTGCAGATTTTGCCAGTTTGTCTCTCTGTCAGTTATGTCAGTACGCTGTACATTTTTTTTCTTTTTCAGAGATGGGAACTTCAATAAAGATTATGATAGGAAATTTGCAGTAAAGGTGATTTTTCTTGGCATCATTGTGATGTATCTGTTACTGATCAAATTTGATTTCAGGTTAAAACTTTTAAACCTAGGTTGATTCTCAATTTTTTTGTTTATAGCCATAGCTTTATAGGCAAAAAAGGAAATTGATAATCAACCTATGTTAAATCAAAATTAACCTGAAATCAAATTTGATCTGCAACATACATGCAACAAACATCAATATCAAATAATAAAGAAAATGGTGGATGTCAAAGTTAATTAATTAGAGATTTGAGTTTTGAATAATTGAATATCAGTAGATGGTGTTCCTGGGTGCTTGATTTTATGTAAATTTGCTAATAAAATAATAATTATTATTTGTTTCAGTCAATGATAAATTTTTTAAATGATCCCCTGGGTGAGATGCCCTGGGAAGAGGAAGATGGAACAGAGGATGTACGGCATGTCAACACTAACATGGTTGGTAAATCAAGGCTGTGCTCTTAGGAAAATTAAAGAGAACCCATGTCGTTGCTCTAAACCAGTAGAATTTTATGATTTGTCTGAAAAAACTAACATTTTCTAGTTGGCTGAGAGCGAGAGTTGAGTGTCTGGGGCCACTGGGTTCTGCTAAAGCACAGCCCTGTAAATGTGGCCCATTGATTGATGTCTTAGGCTTAAGGCTAGTTACTTTTTATACCGTAAATCCTCTATTAATCCCCCCGGGGTCTTAATAGAGATGGGGGGCTTAATTAATTTAGGAAAGGTGATGGTATTCGATCAGTTCTCCAAAAATAACTAGAATACAACGCGGAGAAGCTCAAGGACAAGAAGGTTGGAGGTCATGCAGCCAAGGATCAGGATCAAAATTAATCTGAACTTCCAGTTGGTAAATAAACCATCCCGGATCAGTCTGCATGATGTTTAACAGTTGTGATTGATTAATACAGTCTTATTTATTTGTGAAGAATAATAAGGGGAGAGGAGGGGAGGGGGGGCGGGCCTACTAATTCTCTTCCCCTGAAAAGGGGGGTGCTTATTAGATGGGGTTGCGGGGGGGGGGGGGCTTAATAGAGGATTTACAGTAGTAATGTACTTTCCCTTAATTTGGAGAGAACTCCCCAGCTTTAAGAAGGCCATCACCCATTATAAAAATATTTGCTTATCTACAGGAAATAAATTTTCTTTCAACTGGTATTATGGGGTCTATTTAAGACAGACATCTTCCAAATCCTATTTTAAAACTATAGCTAGTTTTAAGTGGCCTCTGCAAAAAAGTGGATTTTTTCTACCTCCTTTTGACTGGAGCTGAAGTATCCTCAACAATGATGAAAGTGATCTAAGATATATTTTGGGGAGCCTCTGGGCCAGTACCTATTTCCACTAACCCATTGTTAGGAGCATGGTGCTTGGGTGCAGCAGCATGTATTATACTTTTGCGGTATAATTATAATATTTGTTTATATTTACTTATTATTGGAAAATAAATTTACATGACAGATACAAATTGAAACTTAACGGGACTGTTAAGTAGTCGATGAGGCAACAACTTTGCCTCTCTTTTAAGGTGCAGGCATCCATGGTTAGTCATGCAACTACTTAAGTGACGTGACAGGAGACTGAGCAACACAGGCGCAACATTGTAGCCCTGGTCCCGGTTAAGGGCCGAGTGCCTTTGGTAAATCTGGAGGGCGTCCCTAATCTTTCTTGTTACAAGATTCTTTTGCCTCATCAAGATCCTTGCACTAGCTATCCAGTGAGAACTTGTGGCCAGTAGCCTTGTTGTGTTCTTGGATGGCTGAACTGATGGTGTACCTTCCATCTGTGTGCTCACAGAACTGGAAGTGAACACCAAAAGTCCTGGCTGTCTCTCCCACATATTCTTTCCAACCAGGGGCATAGCTAGCTTTTTGACTACTTGTAGGCATGGATGACTTTCATTTCCACGTATATCCTCAAAATTGCACGCATGACTAGTACACACTGACCTCACCAACACTTTGAGCTCTTAAGCTTTTTAGCGCAACCCGACAACACATAATTTATTACAAGTGGTAGAGGGATCAAACTAAAAAGATTGTAGGCCTGGACCTACAGGTCTATGGGCTGGCCATGGCCCCTGCTTTCCCACACTTATTGTGTTTCAGACAGCTACAAAGAGTATTCAAACAACACAGTGTGCATTCTTACAGCAAGACCTTCATCAAAGTTTTGAAAGACAAGCAGTAACCTCAACTCAACTCAACACTGTTACGAACATATCTAATGTTGAGCCCCTTCCAATGATGCTTCGTATTACGTTTACCATGCACCCTCTAACAATCATGCTCTATAGCAGCAGCTATATCTAGTAGCCCTTAGGGATAAGTCCACTAGCACAGAAAAATCATAGGGTGTAGTTTACAGTTAAAGGTCCTTCTTAAGTTTAACTTTGCTTCTGTGATGTAAACTTATTTTTCTAACTATATCCAGAAAACAAAACTTCCATGCACTAATTTGTTGTTGTTGTATAATGATAAGGAAAATAAGCCTTGATATTATGGTCTGTGTACTTTCAACAGGACTTTGAAAAGCTGACAAGAAAAGAGAAGAGACCTGTAATGGTTATGTTTTATGCCCCATGTAAGTAAAACTTTGAAGGATACAAATTAATTAATAAGTAGTGTTTTCCTTTCTTTCTGTGTGCTTCCAACACCAGTCATTTTAAGCAGTACCATGGCACCTATAAGTACATTGTACTCAATTGCCTGTGCACTTCATTTGAATGGAGAACAGCCAGCAAGTCTCTGAGCCTATGGCCACCATCCCATATAGTATATTTACATGCATCTCTCTCAGCAAAGGTTTACTTTTCTGCCAAAGATACATTTTAAAACTCTACACAGACCTTTCTCCACAATACTGACATCTCTGTAACAACTGAGGCTGACGTTTTTATCTGCAAGAAGTTGATTCACAAAGTAAATAGGGACCATCTTGATCAGAAACTATTTCATTAATTGTGAAAGTACATGATACATGTAGGTTCCCAGTTTTTGATTTGCAAAAGCACCCAGCATTTCTCAGCATTTAACCAGCTCTTGATCTACTCTACATAAAGTCAAATTAATGCATTGTCCAGTTGTAGTAATTTTAAAAAAACTGCAGTTTCAGAATCTTTTAAATATTAATATTATTTAAATCTATAGGGTGTGGCTACTGTAAGAAGCTGAAACCAGAATATGCTTTGGCAGCAACTGAACTGAAAGGAGAAGCAGTAGGTTTTTAAAATAATTATATTTCAAAATTATTGCCTTCTTGGTCTTAAATAAGTGTAAAATAACTATTTGAATTGACAGCGGTACCTCTATATACAGGATATGTGGGTATTTGCCTCTGTGAAGGGTATGGTTCTCAGGCAATTTAAGTGTGGCATAGGGTATAGAAATCAGTGAGTTTGGTTCTAGAATGGAGTAACATTTTCCTGGAAACTGATCAATTTGTTAAAGGTTATATAGTCTACACTAGAGACACCAGGAACTGACACTCAAAAAATAAAATACACTGTAAAATTGGCAAACCTAAATTTACCCACAACTCAGTTTAATTGCAAAGAAAGCATTGATTTCAGTTATTTCTGCAAAATAGTGACTCTAGGATAGGGGGAGATTTTGGGAGCTAGCAGATAGGGTAGCAAAATTCAGCCAAACTAGCTCTGGTATAGGCTAATAGTTCTGGGGTCCCAGTGGCACATCCCCACCCAAAAGTTCCTAAAGTACCTTTCCCAGGAGGGGTTGATCTCAATCGCTGTCATCAAGAGGCAGGGGCTGGGGATCTCCTCTGGCTACTAAGAACTTGGCCCCCAGCTACTTTCATAAGAAAACAGAAGAAAAATAGAACCAAAAGAAATCCCTGGCTGTTTGATTCCCTACCTACTGTTGTATAATTTTACCTGGCAACCTGAAATCTTAGTGACAGCCCTGAGTTGGGCTCAGTGCTACTACTCAAGTCTAGCTGGCACTGAATCAGTTGGGCTCACTAGTTGGTAGTCAAGTTTGGAGTTACAAAACAATGACCCACCTGGGTCTTTCATGGTTATATTTAGATGATGCAAGAAAGCTTTTCCTCCAGTAGAGTTTCTTTAAAAAAAAATCTTGTGTGTGTCTTGTAGATTATGGCAGGAATGGATGTGGACTCATATGAAGGATATACTGTAAGGGAGAAATACAACATCACTGGTTTTCCAACTCTTATTTATTTTGAGTAAGGCAACTTGCTATTTTAAAGTCATTTTTCTGATAAACTGATTAAACTCTGACTGTTGGAAAAGAAATCCAGTGTAATCAATATTTTTAAAGTAATGTTTATAGTATGCAATCCCATTTGGTATTGTGTGTGTTTCAATATTCTAAATGCACATTAATTTTATCTTAAGAAATGGTGAAGAAAAGTACCGTTATGGGGGAAAACATGATAAAGACTCTCTTGTGGAGTGGATGAGAAAGTAAGTTTGATATTTTTCCTGTGAACGTGTAGTACCAGTGCCAGTGTTGCAGTAGCTACATACAGCATAGGATTCTCTATTCCACTGATTACCGTAGTTCATACGTGTAAAGTTTATGTATCAGAAACAGAATAAAACACCACCAATTAGCCAGAGTGTTTAATTCCTAAATTAAGACTGTTCACCTACCAGAGAAAATGATCACCAAATCAGATGGGAAATCGGCAGTCCCCACAGACAATGTTCAACCTGTGTATATCCAAAGGTTTTCCAAAGTTTTAACATTGTATAGGGTGGGAAAGAGAGAACTGTAAAGATTCATGTGTACTGCATCACTGTTCCAAGGACCTTTGTCCAGGATGTAGTAATTATCGTTCTTGTTGTGTCTCGATGTAGTCCTGCTCCTGCCACCCCTCCCCCAAAAGAAGAAGAATGGAGTGATGTTCCCAGTGATGTTGTGCATCTGTCAGACAGTACTTTTGATGATTTTGTTGCCAACAATCCCTCTGTGTTGGTCATGTTTTATGCTCCATGTAAGTATCTTTTGCTCATAGAGTTTGTATGATGCATACAGTTCTTGTATTCTATGTGTTACAAAAGTTTACCAACCATCTTGGACAGGGTAAAAAGGAGAAGGGAAGCCCTCTTCACATCACAATCAAAAGGATGTGGCATTAAGACCAAAAGAAGCTCTTTTCTCTCCTTGATTTGATGTATTGTGAAGAGGGGTGATATGTATATTCCATTTATCTTTGTACAAGATAATGGTGATGCATGTTCTATGATCCATGTTAGTAAAAATACGATTTAAATATCTTTGCATGTTCTATGTTTGCTGGAAGTTCCTAGTGCTGTTCTACAAAAATACATACCGTTAATAATGTCAATACCGTGAACATGTGCTACTATGTTTGGGTTAAAAGAAGTGTCTGACTCTCATGGAATGCAAGTAATGACTCTGACTGCAGTTGCCAAAGCTGCAAGTCGCCGTTATTATATAATTCCAGATTTACTTTCATTGGTTTTTGGTTTCAAAGTCTAATCATAGTTGCACTTGAAATCGTGTGATGGTCATTCACTGATGATTTAGTAATTCTCTTTTTTACTTTTAGGGTGTGGCCACTGTAAGGCTATGAAGCCTGAATACACTGACGCCGCCAAGACTCTTAAGGATGAACAGGTCTCTCGCAAAGCTTCATAAGCTATAGCAAAGCGGCCTTCATACAAAATGACTGAGAATGGCACTGTCTAGTTACCACTTTCACCTGGGCTCAGTGCTATTCACATACCAGTCACCAGTCAAAAGGTCACCCCATTCTTTTGCCCACTTGCCTGCTTATTCACCCCAGTCATGTCCTGTTACCTTTTTAAGGCATTCACAGTCCAAATCCTTTCCCCTCTATTTCGAGCTTCTGTCATGGAACACCTGTAGTGTCTAGAAGCCGTTTCAAGCCGTATTGAACCGTTTCGAGCCGTTTTTAAGTGATCTTGAGAGGGATCTTTGTTTTCTACATTTGGGGGGGGGGGGGGGGGGGTTTGAAAAAAAAAAACCCCTGGAAAAATTTTTTTATATAGGGAATTTTTTTTTTTTTTTAACCTTTCTATTTTCTCTGTTTTTTTTTTTTTTTTTTTTTTTTGGTGGGGGTTTTTTTTTTTGTTTTTTTGTCTTT
>CALNXI010002823.1:32884-62480 GCA_942486025.1 Porites evermanni
CCCCCCCCCCCCCCACCCAAAAAAAAAAATTGGACAACCTTTGTTTTTTCATTTCTTCTGGGTATTACAGCCTTCCCAAGACAAATTCTTATGCAACATCTAGGGGAGCTAACAAGATGTATTATGGGAGAGGTTCAAATGGCGAACAGAAAAATATTAATGTGTAAGTTTCCTTTCCCAGTCCCCAGAAGCCCGCCCCTCCTGCTCCGCCACCCGATTGGAGTAAGGAGCCTGGGAAAGTGCAGTTCCTCACGGACAAGACCTGGGACTCGTTTATGGCGGATCATTCCTCAGTGCTAGTGATGATGTTTGCTCCCTGTAAGTAAGAACCAGAGCTTTTTAGCAATTTCCTTATTCCTGTCTTTTCCTGTCACGTCAATTTTGTTCTCTCTTTTCCACGTTATCCTATCTCTTTTCGTTCATTGAATTCCTTTTTTTCTCTTTTTCATTCCACTATTCACAATTCAACCTTGTCGTCCATTCCCGTTTATTCCATTTCATCGATCTATCCATTCTTTTCAGGGTGCGGTTACTGTCAATCTATGAAGCCCAACTACTTCAAAGCTGCGGAGATTCTTAGTGAAGAAAATGTAAGTGGTAGTTCGACGCTTTTTCACTGTGGTTCTCCTCGAAAATTTCTTTCGTTTTCCTCAGCATTCCTTTTTGGGAAGGACCAACGCTATTTTCATGTACTCCTGGTGGTTTGTAATTTTCCAGGGTATCAACTCTCTCTTACACCATAGAGTTAACGAGAAATTTGTTCTTCTATTGTAGCCGTCTACTTCATTGGCTGCAGTTGACTGCACAAAATATAAAGGGCTTTGTAAACGGTTCGAAGTGCAAGGATATCCTACAGGTAAAAAGTTAATATCAAATGTTTTTGTTGGATAAATAAACACCGAGAGGTTGCCTCGTTTATCTAATCCTCTTGCTTTCCTTTCATTTTTGTTTGCTTGTCATTTCTTGATGGGGAGTGCAGTGAAATACTTCAAGTAAGTAGCAGTATTATCCTTTTCAGTCTTTGTTATTATCATTTTCGCTATAACTGTTATCGTTATTTTCATTGCTTTTGTTGTCCAATTGAGCGAATTCTTTACTTAATTTAAGTTTCCTTATTTTGACCTTTTTGTTTTATAGAAATGGCGAGTTTTTAAAAGAGTATGAAGGCGATAGATCTGCGCTGGATATAGTCAGCTTCATGAAAACGTAAGTCATCTAGTTTTTTCCTCGACTTAACCATCTTTTTCAGCATTTACATTCTGTTCAAGGCATCTTTTACATCATTTTACTAATTGAATCTCTGCAATCTCCTAGCGAGAGTGAAATTGAAGTCCCTGACGAAAAAGTATCCAAAGAGGAAAGCAAAGAAGATCTAACAGAGCCAGAAGGATTAAAAATTTTGACAGCTGCAAACTTTGACACATTCCTGTCTCAGACAGAACACGTGATAGTCATGTTCTTCGCTCCATGTGAGTACAAAGGTCGTATTTACAGTGATCCCAGTCCCTGAGTTTAAGCCAGTTACAATTTAGTTACATTTCATGTCCCAGACTAGACACGTGATAGTCATGTTGTTCGCTCCATACAAGTACAAATGGCGTATTATCTGATCCCAGTCCCTGATTTTAAACCAGTTACAATTAATGTGCTAAACAGAACACGTGATGGTCATGTTCTTTACTCTGTGTGAGTACAAAGGTCGTATTTACTGAGAGTTTAAACCATATACAACTTAACTAAACTCAGATCAAAGTTACTTTGTTGGCGTGTTTTTTGATAATGAGTATAATAATATTAAGTTTATGATTCTGATTCTGAATGTAATTTTGGTATGAATTATGAGTATGCTTATGGGCATACTTTTGACTATTGCTCGGTTAGTAATGGTTGGAGATACCCTGCGTGACCTATCTTATTGTGTTCCCCATTCTTCTTGACTATTCATTCGTGACACATTATGTGTGATGTATCCTGCGTGACTCATTCTGTGTGGGGCCTATTGCGTGACTAATCCCTAACGACTTGCCGAGCGTGACGATTCATGCGACAGTTTATTTACGACTGCGACGTTTTCCGATTCCATGCGATCGAACACCGCCCTGCAACTGAGATCTGATAATGTCTCAGTATGTAGCGAAATGGCTCAGTGTGTAGCGAAATGTATCAGTTTGCTTTAGTTGCTGCAAGCACCTTTGGTGGAAGCGAAGACCAAGCGAAAACTGGTGCGACGTGTCAACTCTGCTCTTGTCAACGGCTGTGGTGTGTTCTTTGTTTTGGCTTGGTACGTGTGATATCTTCGTGGCCTTTTCTGGTTATTTACTTAAACAGCCGTTCTGAAAATGTTGTCTTCTTTGCATTTAGGGTGTGGCCATTGTCAAAACGCGAAACCCAAATTTCTAAAAGCGTCTGAGGCTTTTACTGCGGAACCGAACAAGGCTTTCACCGCTGTGGATTGTACACAGGATACTGGTAAATACGTAATTTAATTTAAATGCAAAATAATTCAAAACATTCTGCTTATTTCAACACCGTCGAACCTTCATGTGCGACTACCTCTAGTAACGGACAGCTTCCCATAAGTAACCACTTATCCAAAAGACTAAAGTTTTCCAAGTCAAATTACTCTAGTTGGAACCTCGTAAACGACCACCCCTGGTAAGCGACCGCGACTACTTTTTGGGGAGACAGTCCCGAGGGGGAGGGGGGTGCTACTCCCTTATATTCGCCTTATAGGTATGTGCCGCCCCAAAGGGTAGGGTTTCTGCGCCGTTTTGGTCTGAAAACGGCTATAGACTTTGCCTATTTTGGTCCGAATTCGGGTATGGTTTTCCAGGGAATGCGTGAACGTATTTGTCGTTCAATTCCAAATGAATAAGAAATAAATAGTAATATGCGAATTCGAGGTGGATTTTAATAAATCTATTTGTTGGCGTTCTAATCTAAGTAATGATAACATAATTTCTGCCTACGCCAGGTCTGAAAACGGGTATGGATTTTAGAGGCCAGGGCTGAAAACGGGTCTGGAAAATGACAATTTTTTGATCTGAAATAGGGTCAGGATTTGGAGAACCGGGCGGCACACCTCCACCACGAATTCCCAGGAGTACCCTCCGGGAGAAAGTTTGAACATTTTCCATGGTTCTTTAATCCTTTAAGTCCCAGCAGTGACCAAGATAAATTTTCTCCTAACAATATCCATACACTGTCGAGAGATAAGTTATGAGAATTAATAAGATGATCACCCAAGAGAAACTGCCTTGATCTATCATCAAATTCTCTCAACTAATTCTTTAAGGAAATGTATGGAGATCAGTTTGGAGAATTTGTATGTGGATACTGCGGCTTAAAGGGATAACCTGTCGTAGGCGATCACTTGACGCATGGTCTGATCTCTTTGCTAGTTCACTGTATGTACTGCGCATACGCTACTCGGTGTGTACCAAGAGCTTTTAGTGACAACAGGCATCGTAACTTAGAAATTTCATGGAGTAAATTCTCCTTCGCCTTCCCTCGGGACCCCTACTCGGAAAGGACCCCTTTTGGTTAGATTCTTTGAAGCGTCCACTGAAACTTCGCATTTGGAGTGGTCGTTTACGGGAGGTTCGACTGTATCGTTCTATGCAGGCGGTGACATTTTCTAATTTACATTTAAGACTGAATCCACCAGGAAATTGAGTAATTTTAATTTTTAGGGGACAAAAACCTTGTGCCAGAATGATTTAAAGAATATTGCATTCTTTTGTACATTTTTTAAGGGCTAAAGATGTAATTAGTTATGTGTAATAACACCAAAGAAAATTTCTTATGGGAGCTCGAGAAAATAAATATCAAACTTCACAAAATGACATCTTGCGCATGAAATTTTCAGAACTGTGCCTGTTTTTTCACAATTCTTGTGAAATTTGACATTTACTTTCTCGGGCTCCCATAAGAAATTTTCTTTGGTGTTATTACACATAACTAATTACATCTGTAGCACTTGAAAAATGTAAAAAAGAATGCAATATGGTTTAAATTAATTCTGGTAAAAGGTTTTTGTCCACTGAAAATTAAAATTACTTAATTTCCTGATGGATTCCATCTTAAGATGATCTTCTTTTATTTTTTTACTGCACAGATTTATGCGACAAGCAAGGCGTAAATGGCTACCCGACCATCAAGTATTACAAGTTTGGCGCTTTTGTGGTGGAGTACGATGGCGACAGAACAGATCAGGACTTTGTGTCCTTTATGATGTCACCTCCTCACCCCCTCCCCCCTGATCAACCTGAGAGCGAACCAGACGCCAAGAGAGACGAATTATAACTATCGAAAATGTAGGTTAGGTTGTTATGAAATTTTAGTTCACATCCCCAAACGGTAGCCAACCGTAGCGTCTTCGCGGCGAGTGCAATTCTCTGATACTTTCACGACGTTAATCGCCAGTTTTTATCATGTCGAGTTTATTTCTTGTCAGCTGTTTTCTAAGAATGTCGTGATCATTGTTGCCAGCCTCTTACGTAGACGCTCTTTTGGTTCGTCAGAATATCTTGTAAAGGTTAGTTTCATGCATGCGCTTTACTAACCGTAAAAGAATTAGTCCATGTAACTACCCATAGCACGCCAATTTTGTCTGACAAAGGTTTATCTCTTACTCTTTTAGAATCGACAGATATTTCTAAAGATTCTTTTTGCGAATTCTATATGTTCCAGTTTTTAATTCATAAACACATCAATCACCTTGAACAAACTTCGCGATTAGTGCCAGGACCGTACAAAAAACAAAATTTTACTCACAACATATACTCACTGTTGGTCTTCATTAAGTAATGGGAGCTTTAAGAAGGCTTCCCCAATTAATAACTTTATACTAGCTCAACATAAAAATTCCCGGGAGATCTTCTCTCGAAGAAGCCTCGTGCTTAAATTGATGGCAGCTCATTGCTTTCCAGTCAGCAAATTAAATTAAATTTTTACGGCATGGTCATACACTGGGTACAGTTGTGATACATTCGATAAATACTATTTTCTAGGTGATATTTTTGACCGAGTTTTATCCTGGCGAAAATCCGCCATTACATCTTGTATTATTGATCGAAATAAATTAACTCATATTGCATTATGACTGTGTTTCTGGTGCTCAGGAAGTGGCTGTCGCAGTTTTTCGTTAATGCGCGAAATTTTGACGAAGGAAATACTAGACTTGGAAGATTCCCCACTTCAGAAACTGCAACCTCGTTCCCAGGGTTCTCTCATACCCGTCCCTACGGAGCGAGAGAGAACCTGGGAACGAGGTTGCAGAAACACTAGGGAGAATGGGCACAAGCTTAATGTGCAGTGATTTCAGGGATTTTTTGGGCTGTGATTGGTCGATGTTATTCAAGGCCTCCATTAACAACAACAACAACAACAACAACATAAGCTTTATTACCAAATAAAAGTTAACTTAATTTACAATATAATATATTAATACAAAAAAAGGTAACATTTACTCAGAATAACTAAAAAGCTAATCGAGCTGAGTAAAGCTAAATAATGTTCAGGCATAGGAGGTAGGTTGGCACTAAAGCTAGAACAAACAAGGAATTAATAAATAAATAAAAGGAAAAAAATGACAAAGGAAAAAAAAAAGAAAAAAAAAAGAAAAAAGACTCACGAACAGTAAGACTGTAAGATGTTTGACATGACTTTGTTTTTAAAGGTTTAATGCTTTCATCAAGGTTATTCCAAACTTTTACAGCCGCAAAGCGAAAGTTGAATTTACCATAGTTTGTTTTGATAGTATTGAGGTAATAGGTTGATTTAGAAGCAAGCCTGGTATTGTATGAGTGTATGGATGCTACCGTTTTAAAGAAATTTTCAAAGGAAGATGGAAGAAGATTATGGTCATAGTTATACATGAGGAGTGCATTATGAAGGGTAACAAGATCAGCTAATTTAAGAATGTTTAATTTCTTAAAAAGAGGCTCAGAGTGATCACATTAACCATTAGACAATAACTAAGATAGTACGCGCGGTCTGATTGGCGGAGGGGAGTGTTTGCATCAGAGTATGTAAACATGGTTGTGGTGTCAAGTTGTTTGGCTTTTCGCGCGCTAATCACGCAAGCACGAATTTGAAAACGTTTTCGAGTTCAAAACTCGACAAGTGTACTTTATTTACCCATTCCTTCGTCGGCTGAAACATGGAAAATCGTTACAAAGAAGGTGAGTCAATCTTTCTTCGCTTAAGCTGACATTTTAAGCGACAAAAATCCGTATTTTGCAAAGCATCTTTTTGCAAAACAAGAGCTGATTACGCGTGCAAGACTTCGTGGACAAGATTTTGCGCCTGGTAAGAATTTCTCTTCTTTATCAGTGCCATACAAAGAGTTTTACGTTTTTTCCCGGGAAAGTTATTATATAAAAGCAATAGAAAACTTTTTTTCCTGTGTTTGCATAGCCTGATATAAACACTCGAGGCGTTGCGAGAATTCTCGACAGTTATGCAAACCCTCGACTTCGTCTCGGGTTTGCATAACTGTCTCGAATTCTCCCATCCCCTCTCGTTTTTATATCAGGCTATGCAAACACGGAAAACGTTTTCTATTGCTAAAATCATACCGGATAGGATTTCTGAAACGCGGAGTGGAGCTGCGCCGTGCCGATCCCTTAAGTGAAGAGTCACGTATCCGATAGCTATTCACATAGCTTTTCGTGGGTCGCGAAAGCTATTCGGTATAGTGAACATAGCCTTAAATATCAGTTTTGCCCGAAACGTTTTGCAGTTGGCCTTCTTTTAAAATTGAGGGGGGTTGGAAAAAGGAAATGGCCAAATTTGATAGTAGTGCGGTTCTCTGTAGTCTGTAGTCCCAGTCCGTGTTGATTTACACTAAACTCATGGCTTAAAACACAGGAACTGCAGCATGATAATAACGTTTTTCCATTAGTCTTGCCTACAAACGGAGTCGCCAAAATCGAGTGCCAAGGGCAAAAATGTGAGCGGAACATACGAAAGCGTACCTTGCCCTGGGACTTCTATTGTTGCGAAGGGCTCTGAGTCTAAAGGAATGGGGACGACTCGCTTAACCTCAGAATTGGAGGCGAAGATGTTTGCTGGCTAACGCCTCAGAACCCAGGCTTTGTTGGTTAACGCTTCGGAGACCGGGCTTTATAGCCTTGCGTGCTTGGTAAAGAAACTTAACTCTGCGCTGCTTCGCTTCGCCGTGATGCATAAATGACACGCAAAATAGCTAAACGAAGTAGTTAAAAAAACACCTTTTAATTAAATATTTTTTCACACCGTCGTAATCTACCCACAACATTTCTACAAACTGAAACTACTCTATTGTTATTTACCGAGATGCAAAACGCACCCAGCGTGTAGTGTGCAATTCTATGTACAATTATTTTCCCGGGAAAATTACTAGTTATGCTACTTCGTACTGTCCTTGAAAAGACGCACGAAGAACGACCGCAAAATTTCAAGCCGAAGCAATAATCGCTGTTCGAGGTAATTACTTTGTCTCTTCAAAAGACGTCAATTCTCGGCGAAAGGTTGAAACTGGAGAGTAGAGACTGGGGCGGTATTTTGTCGAGGTGTATTACGGGACGGTTTTGGGAACGCTAGCCCTCTTTATTGACTCAAACGACTACTAATATAAAATTAATACTCCAAAACAGTCCTACAACAAAACAAAACACACCACCGACCCAAGCGCAAACTCAAAATAGCCAATACGAAAGGTGATTGCTATGTTGAGAAACAAAAGACCGGCTGTCGCTGCCTTCCTTTGGAAGTCTGCGGAACCAATTANCCGAGATGCAAAACGCACCCAGCGTGTAGTGTGCAATTCTATGTACAATTATTTTCCCGGGAAAATTACTAGTTATGCTACTTCGTACTGTCCTTGAAAAGACGCACGAAGAACGACCGCAAAATTTCAAGCCGAAGCAATAATCGCTGTTCGAGGTAATTACTTTGTCTCTTCAAAAGACGTCAATTCTCGGCGAAAGGTTGAAACTGGAGAGTAGAGACTGGGGCGGTATTTTGTCGAGGTGTATTACGGGACGGTTTTGGGAACGCTAGCCCTCTTTATTGACTCAAACGACTACTAATATAAAATTAATACTCCAAAACAGTCCTACAACAAAACAAAACACACCACCGACCCAAGCGCAAACTCAAAATAGCCAATACGAAAGGTGATTGCTATGTTGAGAAACAAAAGACCGGCTGTCGCTGCCTTCCTTTGGAAGTCTGCGGAACCAATTATTTGGGACCAACACGTTTTTGGGCGACGCACGTCAACTGGAGGCCTTTTCCTCTTTTAATATGTCTTGACGCTGCCAATTTGTATTGCTAAGTCTAAGTATCTTTACTCTTGTAGAGACGATCTGCCCGCAAACTTGGGCAAAACCACTACCCAAGAATGCAAAACGTCTCCTTCCGGGTGACGAGCGTTGCTCAAAAACGTCTTTGCTTAAGCTCCTTATTAACTGTTTTTTAACGAGATTTCGGTTCTAGTTATTTGGTTCTTTCACTTGCACTCTTTTCCGAAATGAGCGCTTGGATTTCTTCGTACGTATGACTGAAACGCCTGTAAAACGACTGGCATTCTGTTAATTGTACCGTCTGTTGCGACAGTACGTGCTTTGCGAGGGCGATTTTCTTAAGTTACAAGATTGCGCATGCGCTGCTCTCCGCTGTATTCTCTTTTCTTTGGGTTCTTTGAGCATTGGCCGCCGTGTTCGAAGGCTGGTTAGGAGCAGGTTGAGTATTTGCATTCGTATCCCCGATGATGGCTCGTACGTCAGTTATCTGAAAACAAAAACGAGAAAACAGAGCCTTGACTTTGAGCTGGATTAATTCAGAGACTTTAGACTGTCTAACGGTGTCGAAAAATTAATAGATCAACTTGGCTCCAAGGCTTGAGGGAATACATTTCTTTTGTTTTATTCCCCCAAGCCTCGGAGCCAAGTACAGTCGAACCTCCACTAACGACCACCTCTCTACAACGGTCACTTTTTTGGGCGGACAGTCCATACATTGACTCTTGTTTAAACCTCTCTACAACGGCCACTTTCTTCTGCCCCAAGGAGTCCGTTGTGAAGAGATTCAACTCTAATTTTAACATATCGAAATTGGACTATTAAAGCCCTATTTCATTGCGTTTTTTGCATCGGTTCAGCAGAGAACAGCTGTGATTGTACATACCGCTAAAGTTGTTTGACCTTCTGACTGGTGTTTATCGCACATCTGGCGAAGCTGTGCCATTTTATCCTGAAGTCGCTTGTTTTGCTTTCTAAGGGTGGTCATCTCCGCCATGCCCTTCACCATTTGTGGATTCAATGAAACCTAAAATGGAAGGTCGTTCAATTACCCCAAACTCTTGCCGGTTAAGTTTTTATGTCTTAAGGAGGAAGGCGCGCGCCAGGGCTGAAGGGAATGGGAACAAGATGACAATCGCCCCAGGACGTCCAAGGTTCAGTGTGTTAGTTTTAAATATAACTCAAAGATCCGCGAAGTGATGCAAGTAGATTTATACAAAGCGGGTGTGATTTGTCATAGTAGTTGAAGTTCTAGGATGACTTAAGAATTACCGAGTACATTTTCCGCACCCCCGGTTGACCTTCACCGTTCTAAACCTCTTATTTCATTGGTCGCCTTGTTTTGTCACAATCCCTATTGTTTTCCCAGCCAATCACAAGCAATCATTTAAATAGGAGCAGATCCCCCCAAATAAGAGAGGTTGGGTCCTCCAAATTTCAGTTTTATAGATTCTGCGTTCTGTGAAGTCTCTTATTGGTCCCTGAAACATCCATTTCTAGAAACTGAAGCCCTTAACATTTTTTGTAATTTGCCCCACGATGTTAACTATTCTCTCTCCTATACAATCTTAGTTTGATTAACTTGATATTGGACATCCATGGTAAGGTCAATTGACAGGTGTCAAAATAGGGTATCCGCTGACCAATGTCACATGACTGTGTCGGGGGCTCAGGCGTTCAAAACATTGAGGTGAATGTTTTTTTTAAGTCCGCCGCAAGCTCAGGTTCATTTTTCAGGAGGAATTCAGTTTGCTTCTGGCTTCAGTTTTGCTTTTGGCCTTTACTAAATCTACATACGTCGTCTTTTCGATGTGAACAGTACTGTAATCACCATTCTTGCCTGATTCTCTTTCTTACCTTTTGTTTAACTGTTTCCTTCCTCATTATGGCCTTGGTATCTTTTCCCTTTTTAGCTGCCTTGTTCACCGGTTTCTTCTCCACGACTTGTTTACCCCACAGCTGAACCATGACTGATTTCTCCATCAGGAACTTGATAAACTGTCATAAAACAAATCANACTAAATCTACATACGTCGTCTTTTCGATGTGAACAGTACTGTAATCACCATTCTTGCCTGATGCTCTTTCTTACCTTTTGTTTAACTGTTTCCTTCCTCATTATGGCCTTGGTATCTTTTCCCTTTTTAGCTGCCTTGTTCACCGGTTTCTTCTCCACGACTTGTTTACCCCACAGCTGAACCATGACTGATTTCTCCATCAGGAACTTGATAAACTGTCATAAAACAAATCAAAGGAAAAACAACAGAAACAATAAAAAATGAATGGTGTAACTTTTTAATTTGCAATCTACAAAACAACTAAAGCCCTAGTCAAACACTTGCAACATTGTTTCAACATAAGTACAATTTTTGACCAAATATTTTTGACCATAAATAAATACGAAAGAAAAGAAAATTAGGTAACCTGCCTATGCACGAGTACTTGTTCCATGCGCGACGCGGCACGTGGCATTACCCAAAATCAAGACGGCGGCAAAGTTACGTGGTACTGCTTACTGTAAATGACCTAAAGAACGCCCACTTCCATATAAACCCCTCTTATCTTATAAACGCCCCCTCTACACTGTTAAAGTTGTATTAGACGCCACTCTCTAATAAACGCCCGCTGTCTAATAGACGCCCCCTATGAGAATTGCTCCAAAATACTAGGAGTCAGTAAAAAGGAGCGAAATCATTCAATTCATTCAGTTTCTTGCTTGATTAACAAGGCTTTGCGTATTTCATCTTGTTCAATACCGATGGCAACACAATAACCCTGAGCGAGTATTTGGATATCGATGTTGGGATTTGAAAGAGCGATATGGATATCTAGACGTTTTAGACGGAGTGATGACGTTTTGATGGAGTGGATATTCCGCAATTTCTAAGCTCTTTTGATGTTTTCGCCGAAAGCATATTAGTTTTGTTTAACTTGTTACAGTTATGAGAAGAAACGCCAGTCTCTACTAAATAAACGCCCCCGCTTGGACCCCTAAAATTAAATAGACGCCCCGGGCGATTCTTAGGTTATTTACGGTATTTGAAAAGAGAGAGTCGAGGAAGAAGTGTTGCCTTCCTTTGTCCAATGTCATGAAAAGCAGTTAGAGCGGGTCAGTTTCTCCATTTCAAGAACAAAAGAAAGCCTTCTCAGGGTCTTGCAACATTGTTATGATGGGGTTCAGCGTTATACCCAGGCCAGTTGGCGCTATCCAAGTGACCAGAGAAGGCTTGAAACCGAGCGCGATAGCGCGAGGCGTCCTCGGCGGATTTTCCCGACAAGCTTGACAGGTGACGTCACATCCGAAATCGCCGAGGACGACTGGGAACGAGAGCAAATGTTGTGCCGTTTGAAGCTGTTTGACAGAAGCTTTAATGAGATGATGAGTCAGGTCTACAGAACAACTGTTCCAAACGTTTTCTGAAGTTACCGACAGCTACAAACAGATTAATATGGCCTGAGATTTGCAGACTACAAATTGTGACTTTGGTCTCCTCAAAGTACCGACCATTCCTATCCGGGAACAGATTCGTTACCTTGGGTGTGCACTGCTCAAAGGTAAACCGTCTCTCGTAGTTGAATTCAGGATTCCTTGTTCCTGATATCACTTTGGTCTTAATGTCATCTTCAAGGTACATGGAATACTTGCAGTATACATCCTGTAACAACAAAACATAATACATTCAGTTGTAAAGTGCACAGACAACGTTAGCAAACAGAGTTAGGGTGATGTTACACGGGACGATTCGCAACGACGACTTTTTTGCGCAACACAGCTTAGCAATGTTGGAACCATGTTGCAACCATTCGAAACACTGTGGCAACGATGTTGAAATGATGTCTTGTACAAAAAATAGCCGTTACGAATCGTCTCGTGTAACATCACCTTTGGACTGTTGAGCCGCCAGGACCTTCACAGCCTTACCCTGTTTAAGACTAAAATTGTTCATTTTGCTGCAAGAGATCGTACTTAATGACCCTGATTCGTTTCGCTCTGCATACAGAATTAAGTTACTTTTTTAAACAAACTTCATACCACAAATGTAGACCGCTCATCGCTAACCTTAACACTCTTTTAGAGCCGTCTGATCCAAAAAGGCACCATGTTCAAGAAGGGAAATAGTGAAATTGTGTACACCGTTTAAGGCTCAAGACCCTGAAAAGCATATCCTGTTCAGCGGCACATACCCATTTAGGCCAAAGAAGAAAGTGCCCCTCTCCCCCCTAGTTTCACTAGTACCTACCGTGTATCGTTTTGGTATTCCTTTTGCACTGTGCACGCGTACCACGAAATCCAGTTTCTTTCCTTCCTACAGAAAATAGAGATGCGAGAGGTATTAACTATATGATGTCAATACACCTTATATGTGGTACTACGAACGCTTAAGAATTGTTGGTCTTTAATCTCTGTTGAACGTAAGTGATAAAGCCATGAGTTGAACGTGATGAATTGCTCACCAGTTGTTGGGGCTCGTCTATGAATATATCGTCGTCCTCTGTGATTTCGTTTCCCTTATCGTTTAACGGTACCACTTCCACCTACAACGGCACAACATGAGAAAAGGAACGTAGTAATACTTACATTGCGCTTAAAACATATGGGTGTAATCTACTGTCTCCTTACATTTAAGTAGCCAACTTCTCTCCCTTTGTAGTCCGTGATACTAAGCTGCTCTCTCATGTCCAGCTGAAAGAAAAGTTACACAGGGAATTAAGACATCCGAGTAAACAAATTCATTAAGGTAAGCGAACCTATATGCTTTTGCGTCTTGTGCTTATGTTTGTGTCGTATGTAAAAAGCTGTCCTTAACTGGAGAGAACTATACTAAATCAGAATTAAAATAGTTTATCCTTTTTGTAGCCTGAGAAAACAGCCGACATTTGGCAAAGCTACCACTGGTTTCCCCGCCAAATGACGTCTGAGAAACGAGCGCAGAAATTCCATACTGATGACGCGTTACTACCCAGATCTGGGTAGTGACGCGTCATGAGTATGGAATTTCTGGCCTCGCTTCTCAGACATCATTTGACGGGGAAACTAGTGGTAGCGTCGCCAAATGTCGGCTGTTTTCTCAGACTATCCTTTTTGCAAATTTCAACTCACCACATATCCAAGACTTTGCATGGAAACTTCCACACAACCTATAAGACTCTCGGCATCCGCACTCTCAGTGAAGGGATCCTTCTCATCTGGTAGCTGCCAATCATCGCCATCCTCATAATTCTCAAACATATCTTGCATGACAAACTTGCGATTGATGAATTTGGTCCGAGACCACAGGTATTCTGCACCGCTTTGCAAGTCCTTCATAACTACGTAGGGCTGAATAGATATAGATAGACGCTGAACTCAATACTTGGATAATACTGACAGATACCACTCTATGAAGAGGGTCGCCCATATATGTTTTTCGGGATCCGGGATTCCCTTATTTTAGGGCCAGGATCGGCCAGGATTCGGGATTTAAAGCAAAATGGGGGCGAGATTAGGGATTTAAAGTACGCACAGGAAGCGGGATGTCGAAAACAACCCTCGGGATTACGGGATTGAATAACCCTTTCGGGGACCCTATGCAAAGCGGGCTAAAAACGTGTACCATTTCGTCCCACAATCTGTTGTTCAATGACGGGAGGAGTTTCCAATAACATAATCTGTAAATGTTTGTTGTAGTTTAATTTTTTTCTCCGATGTTTTCCTGCGTTTCTGTAACATTATGATGTAGAAAAAAGTAAAACCCAAATACAACACATTAAGAAATGCAGATCCGAAAATGTGCCTTCCAAAATCATTTTCCTCGACACTTACCTCTGGCCTTCCATCAGGGAGTCCACGAGCTTTAGCAGAAACAACTACAACTTCAAACGAAGCCTGCAAAGTAGCAAAAATTAACCAGGATCATTAAACACTGCGAGGACCTCAACGAATAACACCCATGTACCAGAGCACTTATATGTGGCAGAACCTGGTACGAGACAAGCAGAAAACAAACTCAACAGCAGTCCACTTAATCTGTTTATGAGGTATCCGAAATTGCTACCAAGAAGTAGACTCGCCACCAAGAAACACAGTCTACTCACCTAGATCTCAGATGATAACCCTTGTCGAACCCTGGATTGCTATACCCGGGGTACTTGACCCTCTCCCAATTTTCCAATCTACGCAGGCTACACAGTTGGAAGCGTCTTGATAGGCGACGAGTCGACTTCTTGGGGGCGAGATGACCGTTAACCGTTTATGATAGTGTAGCATTGTAATTTACCTTCCTATCCAACTCTTGACTAATAGCATTCGCTTCATTCACCATGGGCATCAAGTCAGCCAGGTCCTCACGTAACAACATTGCTTCTATAGCGGAATAATAACAAACACCTTTAATCCAAATAGCAACAATCATTTTCCCTCTAGGCAACAAGGTAAGCTTCTTTGTCAAGTTCTTAGTAGAGAAAAAAAGTTGAATCACTTTTGGATTCTTCCTGATCATCCACATCAAGTCCGGCATTTTTGGCGATTTCTTCCTGAGCCATTTCGTACGTAATATCCGCCTGTTTTACAGAAGAAGATTCCACTTCAGCCGGATGGTGAAAAACATACAAATGGCTTGTTCCAAACATCACCCTGACAAGGAAAACAAAACAACTACTGAGAAAGAGAGACCAGATGTGCTAGAAATAGTGATCAAGGTTTACACATCCCTTTCCTCGGTCGGGTTTAATAGCTAAGTTAATGGCAGAGTGATCGTCTCTAGCCTTGTGAGAGGTCGTTGGTTCAAGTGTTGGCCTCCCTAATGACCAGGGTGGTAAGAACATTCGGTAACCTTTGCCTCCTTCACCCCCTTCGTCTATTGGAAGGCGACGTAGTGGAATCCAAGGTGCTGTTAATAAAGAGAATACAAGGCCCGTCGACCGTTGTGATGAGCTAACAACATTTAAAACCAACCAATAATACAACGATGATGTGCCTCGCCTTATTTAGAAAACAATGTAAAATATTGTATGACAATAACAACCACCCAAGAAATACCTGTCAAGATGATGTAGTTCTTCCTCTTCGTCATCATCCACTGGTTCACCGTTTACAAGAACTCTGGCGTCACCAATGGCTCTGATGGTGATCTTCTTAGAATCCTCATTCTTGATTTCGCAGTGTTCCTTCTGAATACTAAACCAAATATGAATTGACCCAGACGTCAATGACATTGGTAAAAAAAAGGACGCACGTCCATCTCTAAACAGCACATCTTTTGAACACTGGTACAAGGAGAGCACGTACAATTCTCTAATGCTGTTGGGTCTACTATTAACGTTATGGCAAGAATTTAATTTACAGTTCTTTTACAACAACTTACTTCAATCCAACGAGAGCAATATCTACTGGCGGATCAGCTTTTTTGTTACCAACTTTCACAGCTCCTAAAGTGGAAAGGAAAAGGAAAGTAATGATATCAGGACAACATGCAACAATATTAATTTCTCTAAAACAGTAGCAGCAGGAAAGTAAAGCGTTACATTTTCCAGGAAAGTACATATATTTTCGCGCATCAAAATTGGGTACTGATAGATGGATAGGCCAATGAAGTTTTGTACCCGTTTAAAAGAGGATTAATTATTTTTTTTTCATTTCTTAAGCTTGAATATAACTCGTGAAAACGCTTCGCACCAAGCTGAAAATCAGTCTGCTCTTCCTATCATTGCGAAGCAGGCTAAAAGTAGGGCATGCGCAGGCGCAAAATCCAAGTTTTAATTCCATTTACAAATAGAGCGGTTTTCACTTGACTGTCGTAAAACCAGAACCAAAGTAAATACACTAGCCAACCAAAGGGCGTAGTAAAACCAAAACCAAAACCAAAACCAATTACTCTCGACAGTCAAGTGAAAACCGCTCTAATACATAGAGGATATTACACGGTGGCGGGAATCTCGAAATGGTTAGTTCTTTGGTTGATACAACGAGATAAATTTTCTTACCGGGTTTTATCATTTGCACAATCATTCCTGTCAGCTGAGGATCTGGGTTCAAATTCCACAAATGAGGGGTCGTTTGGCGCTCCTTTTTCTCAGCCTCATTGTCCTTCAGATTAGAGAAACAATACTCATGATATGAACTGGACTGGCTAAAGAGAGAGTCATTCACNATGAAGTTTTGTACACCGTTTAAAAGAGGATTAATCATTTTTTTATCTCTTAAGCTTGTATATAAGTCGTGAAAATGCTTCGCGTCAAGCTGAAAATCAGGCTGGCTCTTCCTATCATTGCGATGCAGGCTAAAAGTAGGGCGTGCGCAAGCGCAAAATCCAAGTTTTAATTCCATTTACAAATAATACATCCTAATACAGCTTTCAGTTACAAGCTCTCTCGAAATGTCAAGTTGTTTGGTTGATACAACGAGACAATTATACTTACCAGGTTTTATCATTTGCACAATCATTCCTGTCAGCTGAGGATCTGGGTTCAAATTCCACAAATGAGGGGTCGTTTGGCGCTCCTTTTTCTCAGCCTCATTGTCCTTCAGATTAGAGAAACAATACTCATGATATGAACTGGACTGGCTAAAGAGAGAGTCATTCACTGAAAGTACAACATCTCGATGCCGTGTTAAGTGATGGGTACCTCTAAACTGTTGGGTAATACGTTCTATTTCTACTTTTTACTATACTGTACAAGGTGACTCAAACTTCTGAGCCTGTGGACGAAATCGTACAAAGTCACTGAATGTGTGACCACCGTCGAAGTCGGTCAAAGCTATTCTGGTAGGCGTCTTATTTTCAACTTGGTGTTTGCAATGTGATGAAACACTTTGTCCCGTGTGTATGTTAAGTTTTCAATATCTTATCACCACATTAAAAAGGAACATTTACGCGTCGTGCAAGTGGTGATTAGGGGCTAGTTATACCTTAGCGTCCTGATTGGACTCTGCAACTCGATCGTCCCAGTTTTTGCTCATGTCTTCAGTTGCGCGTTCTGTCTGAGCCATCTTTAAGTAAAAAAAAAAAAGCACGGGTCAGTATCGGCCTCAAAAAAGATAACTTAATAATCATTTGTTGTTTGCAGGTAATGAATGGCTTACTGAAGCTTTGATTTCCTCTTCTATTTGTTTCCTGAGCTCCGCCAATTCTGAAAATGGCAAACAGCAAACAGATCAATGAGCAGAATCCTCAGGTGAATTTTTTAATACTCCATTCGCCTAAGAGAGCAGCGATGGACAACGATAAGTAGACAAATTCACCCAAATAACATGTTCTGGACTTACCTTCCTCGCTCATACCCTCTTTCTGGCTTTCGTCGTCATCATCGTCATCATCATCTGCCGATAATTTCACAGCCTCCCCTGACTGCGCTTTCTTCAACATTTCCATGAGTTTCTCATTTTCCTCTTTTAACTCTCTAATCAGTTTTTCTGTAGGATCCTCGTTCACTTTAGCTGTCGTCTTGATCTGTTTCGCACGGTCAGCTATAAATTGAAAGATTGTGCATCATATTTTATGTTAAAATGTTCAAAATGATTATGTGTGAAGTTGACAAAACGTTGCAAGAAATCTATTAAGACAGGCAGAAAAAAAACTTACCATATCTTAATGTTGACAGTGTTTCATCATAGTTGATGTCTGCTGGGCTGATAGCAGCAATCTAAGTAAGGACAGTCATTAAACACAATGCATATCAGGTGATACTTCCCTTTTACAACGTCCTCTCACTGCATGACAAGGGAAAAGTCGAGACACTAACTGATCCTTTGATATTAAGGTAGTAAAAGATCGCATATTGGGCTGAAGACATTTCTGTTCTGCGTTATGACAGCCTGGGTCGCAGACGAAATTTAACCTCGGTTAGTAACGTCTGCGAAGAAGCGCTGATATCCTTGTTCTGGACCCAAAGGTCTCAATGAATTACCGGAAGAGCGTATCGAATTTTCTGTCATCTTGATTGGCAAATCGACAATGGCTTTTTTAACAGGCCAATCATGCCGCGTACTCAAATCCTGGTATACAGGTGAGGGCCAAGAACAAGGATTTTGGCGCTGTTTCGCAGACGGACTTAACCAGAGTTTACAAGAGTTTCGTCTGCGGCACAGGCTACGTTATAACAGATGGCATAATCGTAACTCCTGATGGGCCATCATATGAGGAAAGTGACGGGGTTGCTCGTCGGAAAATGTCGGAACACCCCTAAAAGGTACCAGAATCTTGTTTTATGGGCGTGTCCCAAATTCATTTCCACCCCTAAGGGGAAGTAATTCAACGACAACAAATTATATAACTGGCACTGCAAATTCTAATAGTAATGACGATAACTCTCGAACGCTTTCTTCTCAAGGACTTCTTGAAAGTATGGTCATAAATCTTTATCCTAATAAAGCGTATCAACTCTGGCAGCGGTCATTTTATGCTTTAGCACCCTAAGCGGTACCAATCGACAAATTTAAACCCCTAAAAGGTACGACGAGCACCCTGTCACTTTTATAGGGGGTACCCCCCGGAAGGTTACAGTGAGCAGTGTCAGGGACTAGCCCGGATGTAAGCGATGCAGCTAGGGTGATGTATTGGGAACAAAAAAATCGAAAATGGCTTTTTTTCTTTCTTCACCAATGTACGTCATTCTCACCATCATAGTCTTGCTGTTTCCTCCAAGAGCATTCTTCAGAAGTTTTGTCAAAACGGAGTCTCTAAAGGGAACTAAAAACAAGTGATTTTAAATTAGTATAAAATGATAACAACGGAATAGAAGTGTTCACACTCAGAATAGTTCAAGTGACAGCCTATGCCCTATGTGTCAATGGGTGCTAAGAGGACTGATAATAATGAGTATGAGGACATTGTGACCTACCTCTGACATTCTTTCCATTTGCTTTGTCTACAAGAGCTACAATTCAATAAAAGAATTGTGGATGTTAAAATGTTGCAAGGCAAACAACAAGGATGTGTTTTAGAAAGATAAAAGTCAACTAAGAAAGGCACAGTTGACTAAAAAAGTGGGCAAAAAAGGAATGGATGGGAAGTGAATAGGAGGCGGATGAAATTAGAAACAGAAAAATGAGAAGCCACAAATCTTACAAAGTACATTTCAGTGGAACAGCAAAAATAGGTGGAATGAATGGAAAACAGATTAAAGATTTATCAAATAGAAATGGGACAGATCAAGTGCAATATGAAAATATAAAAGTTCGGCAAACTTGTCAAATAACATTCATACCAGCAATGACATTTCCCAGACTGGATAATGACTGGTTAATGGCTGCTCCTTCCTTAAGCCTGTCTCCTGTGGCCCCAGTAGAATCTGCACGTTCACTGTTCAAAACCAAAACCAAACTATTATTTATTGTACCAACATCTGGAACAGCAACTTGCTTTTTTTATGACCAGTGAAAGGTNTACCAGCAATGACATTTCCCAGACTGGATAATGACTGGTTAATGGCTGCTCCTTCCTTAAGCCTGTCTCCTGTGGCCCCAGTAGAATCTGCACGTTCACTGTTCAAAACCAAAACCAAACTATTATTTATTGTACCAACATCTGGAACAGCAACTTGCTTTTTTTATGACCAGTGAAAGGTAAATGTTGTCATTGACTTTTAAAGTTTTGCCTCAGTTAATTCTCAGACACTTATCAAGGAGCAACAACAAATATAATAATCACCCACACTCTACTATAAAGGATTCTAAGGTTCTTTATACTCACATAGTTGCATCTCCTGTTTAAGTGACAACGCAGAAAGCAAAACCCTCATGGGAGATTGCCACAAAGGGTCTCTTTTTAAAAGATACAATGTATAGAGCTTAAGACCCTGCAATCTTAATGGGCGGCACATGATTTACAGTTTTTATGTGTACTAAAAGTAGAACTCGTACACAATCTGCATCAACAACGAAAAGCTTTTAGAATTTCAGTGAAAGAAAAATCACACACCTTCCGGCCAAATCCACCAGGTTGATTAACGATGTTTTTGCCGTCTCTTCACCAGCTTCATTTTTCCTCTTCTGTGTGAAGGTCACACCTACTATTGTGTGCGCACGACTAAAAAAGTCAGCACAGGAAAAACAATAAGTAGTGTTTACAGGTGCGGATCTAGGATAAATACTGACTGATTTCCTATCGAAAAGCTGAGGATGAAAGCTTCGAGGGGGGGTCTGGAGTATGCTCCCGCAGGATATTTTTTGGATTTTAACTTCCTTTTAAAGTCCTCTCTCATGGGTCTCTGAGTCCTTCAGAAGGGACATTAGCCAGTTCCTTTGTCCTCGGATGAAGCCTTGCAAATCAGAGGATTATTTCAAGGTCAATTTTCATTTTGTGATACTGGCAAACTTTCAACTTGGAGAGTTTTTTTAATTGAAAATATGACCGATTTCTGTGGAACGGTGGAAACTGGTGTGGATCCGCGCCTGGTTAAGAGTTTGGGTGTTATTCAAAGATGCATTGACAGAGGTTAAAAAACAATTCCTAGCTGCATTTTTAAAGAGACCTTATCTTGGGCGAGCGGGAAATAGTATGATCTAATCGCCGACTAGTTCACTAGATGTGTTCTTCATTTTCATTTTTGCGCCCTTCCCTCCCCTTGAAGCGGGATGAGTGCTGGACAACTGAGTGTGGTGTAGAGGATCATGGCTGGCTTGTTGGGGTATATTTTGTCTGTTATGGGAGCAGTTCTCTATCTAAGTGCTTGCTGGGGACAGTGGAGGCCCCTAGACATCCCAGACACCCATCTTCCATACAATGAGATGCACTTGTTAATCTTACAAAGTAAAATTTTAGGCCATGCACCTGCTTGTGGCATTCATATTAGTAGCCGCCACTGTTCTGTTTCTTGTTCCTTCTTCCATGCGCTGCTCGATATCTTTGTATTTACTCACTGGCACAGTTTTAAGACCATCAGCATAGAAGCCTTTTTTTGGGTGTTGACGGACACGCAGGCCTCCTTTGCTGTTTGAAGGATTCAAAAGGTCACGCACTTTTTCATTGTAGATCTCAAGCATACTAAACACCACCTTAAAAAGTAAACAACAATTGTCAACATTTAAACTAAGCCAGTAGTTATGATACAGCACTTGTGTGTTTAAAATGCACCTAACAGCACATGAAATGTCGGGTATCAAAAGTACACCTTATGCCTTCACTTCTTTATATATATGTCAACATTAGTACAGTATAAAAACCCTACAACAAAACCATGTGTTATTCAATCCCATTTTATTTTACACTGTGACATAAAAAAATAAATTAATGACATGAAAGTGTGCCCAGTTAAATAATGATCATTTTAAAGAAGAATTCTCAAGAACTTTTAGTAAACTCTCCAGGCATCTTTCAGATTATGTCAATGGTGATAGTTCTGCACAAAATACACAAGTGACACAAGTCTTCAATTTGTCTATAAAGCTTTATTTTAATTTGAATCCAATTGATTAATAGGAATATATTTTTCAGATCCTTTCGTTACCTCATACTGTCCTGTATCGCCACTTTGCTTTTTCTCCTCTATTCCCACAAATATTTGTTCACAAAAGACTGGCACAATACCTATGTTAAATGGAATGAAGGAATATTTAATTTTATAATTATATCACTGAAGAATACTATGGAAAAATCATTCAGTGATTTCGGATAAACTGTTGGACTCTCCTCCTAAATTGTGATGTACTTTACAGCAAAACGAAAAGGGGAGTTTGAAATTTCAGGGTCACTTTTTTAAAAGGGCCTTAATTCCCACACTATCATATGGTCATTTATTGCGAAGATACCTGTACTGATAAAATAAACTCTCAGCCATTTAAAAAAATGGACATAACAATATGGCATGTAGGTGAAGAGGTCTGACTTGTAATCTGACAACATTACAGTTGTGAACAAGACAAAATAATTTTATTCAAAGGAATATTTACATTGAGAGGTAAATGTTTCATAGCGTTATTAACGTAGATTATACACTTTCTGTAAATTAATCAGTTTTACCCAGAGACTTGGAAACTATAGCCATGTAGGGGAAGTGCAACCCCTCCCTGCCCCAGCCCACCCCCACTAAAAACAATTTTCATCCTTAGCTGCCTTTACGATATTCCAAGACAACATAGAATGACTAACATGTGACCCAGGAGGTATCCAAGAAAAATCATGCCTAGGGTCTGAGCCAATGAAGATTAAGGTCTGCATGATTATTACATACCCTTGTTTGCACCATAACCGACAATTGACCAAGATTTTCCAGATCCAGTCTGACCATAAGCAAACAGTGAAGTGTTGAACCCCGCCCAAGCATTATCCAGGACCCCCTTGCCAAGGTCATTATACACTTTCATCTGCAACACAATAAGATGTGCTATGTGTACAAATTACTTAAACTGACTCATCCACAGTCTTTGCTTTTGTTTTTCTTTAAAAAAATTAGCAAGGGATAAAATTGTGTACGAGATGAATATTGGGGATGATGCCATGCTAGTCTCCTTCAACCAATCTGCAACCGGATACAAACAAGGAAAAGGGGTGACGATCGAGGGACTGCTGATTATGTCTGTTGTCATTTCAACAGTAAATTTTCTTAATTATTGGTGTTCTCAATGTCGAGCCCCATGGCATTTCAAAACATTCTGTTCTCCAAAGCACTAGTGATCCAAAGGGACAAGCTCTTGGAATAAGAAGTCTAAGGTCTATGCCGTATTTCCACTTCCAGTGCATGACCCATTCAAAATTTGAGTTGCTTTCTGCTTAATGTTCGTGCCCATGTTTCTCACAGGTTGAGTTAAGGTTGCGTTCTCCTGATGTCAAATGCAGTTACAAGGCTGTGCTCTAGTAGTGCCCAGTAGCCCCAGCTGGCATTTAAATTTTGCTCCTGGGCAACCAGAAGATATTTGCTTTTTTAAATACCGTAAATCCTCTATTAACCCCCCCCCCCCCGAGGGGCTTATTTTTTTCAAACACTTTTAAGGGGGGGCTTAATAGAGAGGAGAAGCTTATTTAATTTAGCAAAATGCATCAATGGCAGCAAGGTTTCTCGAGGACGGACTTGTGGTTACCGCGCGCTATACTGCTTTTTCTAACAAAAAGAAAATGGTAACAATTCTCCATAGAGAACTAGAGCATAAAGTTGAAAAAGTTCAGCAAATGAAGTTGGAGGTCTTGAGGCCAAAGACTAAAAACAATATGAATTTCAAGCCTGAATAAACCATAACTGATCAGTCCACGTTAATTGTTTGTGAAGAATAAGGATGAAGGGGAGGGGGGGATTAACAGAGAGGGGGGGCTTATTAACATTCCTCCTCTGAAAAGGGTGGGGGGGGGTATTAGAAAGGAGGGGAGCTTACTGAGAGGGGGGGCTTAATAGAGGATTTACAGTAGATCCTGTACTGGGCACCCTGGATTTCACAGGTTCGGAGTACCGCGCCCCCTTATATATTTTTATAGAGCCCAGCCTTGAGTTATACTCATACCATATTTCTTTCATTATCATAATCAGTTTTATGCATTTAGCCATTCATACCTGATCTGCATAATGTGGAACAGTTGGAGCCAGGTAGCCATCAGGTTTCTCTTCAAAGCCATCATGTGACCAGTAACTGAAATCAAATGTGAACTTCTTTGGTTCCTCATTGGGTTCTTCAGGGTTTTGCAGGTAAGTTGTCTGTCCTTTCATCTCAACAATTAATGTTGAATTTCTGGCCTTTTCACGTTTATTGTGAGAATTGTTAAGGAGCAAATTATGATAATTCCATTTAATGATGTACTATTGACCTCTTTCATAATGGTGGCCTATTAATATATATTTATTTATATGTATGATAATTGGCCTTTGTGACCTCATTAATATGCACAAAAAATACCAAAGAATTCTTAGTTTCAAACATGACTAGGAAGACTCATTAACATACAGTAAATAAGTGGGCTGCCATTATGAAAGAGGTCTATGAGCAAACTTGAGTTTTCTAATCATTACAGGTAAGCTTCTAAGTCTTATGTACCTCAAGTATTAAAGGTTGGCAAAATAACTTCAGTGCAGGCAAAACAGCTCAGATCATGTACTGGGCAGATCAATATCAGTGTATAGGCAAATCAACTTGTAGGCAAAAACTTTATTAGGAGGACCCATTTCCAGATCTAAACCAGCTCCATTGCAGCTGGGCAGTAGCACATACCCACTTACTATATGAAGGAATTGAAGGACTTTTCACTCTAGGGACAATTCAATTGCATTACAGCTAGCTGCTATCATTCTGAGCTGCCAAGTGATTAGCCTAATTCTGAGACGTCTGAGGTCGTTTGTGGTCCCTTCCATGAATGGCCTCGGACGTCTGAGAATCATGCTACCAAGTGATATCTGAAAGGAAGGGATCGAAATAAAGTGAAGCATAAAAGGGGAGAATTTCTTTCCCATCCCTGTTATCTCTTTTCAGGCCCCTGAGGCATGCAACTCACATAACCTCACAAAGTAAATGACCACTTCGACTGAAAACAATTGCATTAACCTTGTCTTACTTCTAGAATGAAAAAATCTTGCAGCAACAACAACAACTTTTTCTTTGTGACAAAGAAAATTCTCACTGTTGGCATTATTTGTTAATATAGGCACTTGTAAATCCTTCACTGACCTCGAATGCACCTTGCATGGTTTTAAATCAACCCCCAACCCTCATCTTCATCTATATTCCCCATCTGGCTTAATTAATAATATTATTAAGTTGCAACAGAAATTGACAATATTATCTTTATAAAAACATTAATGAGCAATATTATGCTGCACTTAATTTGAACAAAATTATAAAACATGATTGTTGCATGTTTTAATGCCAAAAGATTCAAATATAATCGATATAAGATAGCCAATTTGACCCTACTTAATCGAGAGTACTTGTAACACTACACGAATTTTAAATCCAAATCTCATAAGGACCGTGTGGAGAGTGTTTTAAAGTTCAAGTTGAATTTTGACAAGTCATCGCCATATTGACTGCAATATCTAGTAATAAAATATTGCTGATTACAATTTGATTTCAACTGCTCTGCCGGTTAGCAAAACAGTTTACTGGTAAAAGCGATAAATAAAGATATATTCCCTTTACGCCCTCTGGGCAATTTGAATATCGGGTCATGAAAAATCAAATAGAGAGTGGACTATACAAACACTGCACACTTGTCAAATCAATTCCAGAGTTCGACATCATCAGAGTCATCGCGCACGGCGTGTTGTAAATTAAATTGTAGAGGTAGAATTACGTTGTAAAACAAGTTAAAAGGATATAAATGGTCTCACTCGCACTGCTACCTTCACATTTTCTGCTTCACCGTCAGACATCTTCCCTCAAGACTCGTCAGTGCGCACCGCGAAACAACAACAGTGAATTAGATTAAATTTCGGCGGCGTAAATTACAATCAGAAATTCGCAAGCTTCAAAATCACTTTCAAGCCCTTGAACAGTAAACAAGCCGAGATACGGGGAAATTTTTTGCGATTATTGTTGATAAAATGGATGACAATTGTATTAATCGTTCGTCGCGATCTTCATCAATATACGTCTTGTTGCCATGCTGATACGCGCGAATTGTAAACTTAATGTAAATTAAATGCAAATCAGCTGTCCTCTATAGAAATCAACAGATTTGTTATGGCAAAATCAAAATAGCAACGATTTTCCATGCGCGTTTATGGATTAACGATTACGTCTATTCTCTAACAACAACACTTTCTACAGCCAACAGGAAAAATTAGTATATTAAATTATGTTGGTGGGTTTTAAATCAGGTTGATCTTTAACAAAATCATTCGAAAACGTAACAGTCCCAAGTGAAAGCTTTTATGGTCGTTCATATAATTGGGTCACACTTTAGAATTTCACTTAATTTTACTATTAACGTCATACAGGTGTAAGTATGAGCGTCTTTAAATTTGGACCACAAGGTAAAAATTTGGCAAAAGACAGAAAACAAGAAATAAAATAAAATAACGAAGTTAAAAATTTTAAAATAGATGTTTTTTAATTTCTCTCAAAAAGATATCCTTACTTTTCACACTGCTGCAAGCTCTAAAACGGACATGGAATTCATAAGAAAATATATTAAACGGCTCAAGAAGATTAGCAGAGTATCGGGTTATTATAATAACCTTATATCAATCATGTTATTTTAAAAGACAAAATAAATTGCCATTATCACTGCTATACCATCCTATTTTTTAAGACTTGAACTAAGAAAAAAAAAGGTGATGGGGCAACTTTAGAACATGGCCAGTTTGATAGCAAATTATAAATAAAACCATAACGTGGATAACAAAAGAATGTGTGGGGCTTCAGTTTGTGTCCATGGTTTTGGTTTTATTTTATGCTGTTTTTATTTGTTAATCTATTAATGGTAGACTGCAAATGGTTCTTTATTTTACTTGGAGATAGAACAAAAACGTGAGCACACAGGAAAAAGTCCTTTACCTTCCTCATTTCCTCAGAGATAGTAGAACCAGTGAAGAATGTTTCATTGCAGCCAACAGAGCTTTTATCTGAACACTCTATGGACATTGCCCTTCTTTTCACACTAGTGTATTATTGTCACTAGTAACCCCAGGAGAGTAGCGTCCATACAGGCACACGTGTGTACAGATAAAATCTGGAAACTTTTTGTTTCCATTTCCTGAGAACATTTTTATCACTAAATCGGGATGACTGATAAATTTTTTGCATCATATTGGTGTCTTTGTGTTAGTATTTCCTTCATCCTGTTATCATTCCATAACACTAGAGATGTGTAAAATAAACAACTAGCTGCCTCCCTGGTATTTAGTAAAGTTACTGAAAATGTCCTGTGAAAAACGCAGAAAATGGCATTTCCGAGACCCTAAATTTAAAAATTGTCTAGGGGAAGCCTGGGGGGTTGGAAGCATGCCCCCAGACCGGCCCACCTGGTCTGGTCCTCCATATCATGTAACTTTTCTTTTTGTGCAATACACCTTCAAACTCTCACGCTACACCCATGAACCTCTCTTCAATTTGTGAACATTATAAGATCAGGCATAAATCATTAATTTTTAGAACTAAATTTCTCTCAGATTTTTTGCTGCTAGGTCTATTAGTAAAATATTGATTAATTATTGTTTAAGATGTTTTTGTTTTTGTCCCCTAATAAGGTGGAGTAACAAACTAACAATCTCGAACAAGTGCTGATAGCCTGAAACCAAATTATTTTTGGTGGGTGTTGAAAAAAATGAAGATTTAGTCAACTTTCAAGAATTAATTTAGACATACTCTTTATTGGTAAACTGGCCATTTCATGTTTTTTTTTTTCTGGATAGATTGTTGTATTTTACAGAGCAGAAGCTTGTTTGGATGCAAATGCAATGTTTAAATAAACCTTTTTAGTTTTAGTTTTCTCAATAATTCCATCCTTTACAAAGAAGTAATGTCCTCACACTGCATATGGAAAGAAGCAGTTTTGACCACTTGATTTTTGAGAAAATGTCTAGAACAAGCTACTGAGAATAAGTCTCTCTTTTCAGTGTGGGGGAAAATAAGAATTTCCGTTACAAGGCTGGAGTCTTGTGAACTTGTACACTGTAGATCCAAACAACAAAAGTGAAGTTAAAGTAGGATTTGTGAGTCCAAGAGCTTTGCAATACAAGTTGCTTTGACAGATAAAATTGAGAACACGTTTAAGTCTTTGCAGGAATTCCACCTAGCTGAGACTGGATTTGAGCTTGCACCTTCATATTCAACATGTCTTGAACAGCTGCAAAGTGACACAAAAAAGGCCATAGTCAATTAAATGAATTTAAAAGCCACCATGGGATGTCAGGGGGGCATTGACATATGTATTTACATGTACATAGAAATTTCTTTTTTATTCCTGACATATTCACAATACGTTTGTTTAACACACAATTCCAAAGAGAAAAGGCAATTTTTATGCTTGTATGGTTTTCAAAAAAGGATTGTCGGTCTCTCAAGAAGTATCTTTAAATAAAGTAAGTTATCTCACTTTTCAGGAAAGAGACAGCTATTGCTAACTTCAAATAATTTACGACAAAAATGATTGCCCTTCTTCAAAAGAATACTTTTTCAAACAAACTTTACCTTAATTCAACAGGAGAGGTTTACATTTTAGAAAATTAAAGAAATTAACCTTTTTGGCCTCTGAAACTGTCTAACTTTTTTGACATGGCTTTATGCATAGGCAGAAGGTCACTTTGCATTATGACATCTTCAGAATTTGTAAATAGCCACTGATATAAGACTACCACATATCCAAAAGTTAAGTGAAATAAATGTCACTGGGAACTAGTCATTTAGCAAAAATGTCAAAACTCATAGAATGAATGGTAAATTTTACAAGACTTTGAGGAGTTGTTCCGAGTTTGAGAAACCATCCACCCTGGACTCAACTGGCAAGAAAATGCCGCAAAAAAATCCTTACAATTTTTCAATAACTAAAAAACATGTGACATGTTTCATTTCATACGTGGAACTTTCTTGATTTCAAACCAGAATTTATTGTTGAATGGATTACACCCACTGTCATCTTTGAGTTTCCTACGTACCTTGTTTTAGTTTATGTTTTTCAAGTAATTTTGGTTGAAGGAGTTCCAGCTGCTTGGTTACTAGATCAACTTTTCTACCAAAATATTGCTCAGCTTCTTTTAGTCCCTAGATGAAAGACGAAACAAATAATTAATGAGTAAAATTCAGAATTACCTATAATCAACTACATGTGATGTAAACTCATACTTTTCCAAAACAGACTGCGTTGCAGGTGCAAAAAAATGGGGAGGGGGAGAAAAGCCTTCCTTTTTCCCTTCCTCCCGATCCCAGTTTGGGGGGGTACTTCGGATTTCAGGCAACAGGGATGATCGAATGGGGCCAAATATCAAAACCCAAAAAAATCCCTAGGGCTTCCAACAAAACCCCAAAAAATACCTGGACCAGAAATTAACCCCCAAAAACTCCAATGCCGAATTTCTGAGCCTTAAAAATCTCCAGAAAGGAAAACAAAATTGGTTGTACTTAAATCACAAAACTAAGCAGTTGGGATACGCAGGCACTATCATGTTCTGAATAACCAAAAAAAATCCCTTCTTGAATCAGGCCACCCAAAAAAATACTTGCCAAATTTTACTACCAAAAAAAATCCCAGAATTGAAAATTTCAAACCCCAAAAAATCCAGAGTACCCCCCCCCCCCCCCCACCCCCCCCCGGCCCCCCATCCCCCACCCCCTTTTCTTCCCTTTTTTTTTGGTCTTCTCAAAAAAAAAAATTTACAAAATTAAAAATACCCCTACAACAAAAAAAAAAAAAAAAAAAAAAAAAAATATAAAAAAAAAAAAATAAAATTTTTATAAAAAACACACTTCCCAA